>VYZP01037025.1:0-14795 GCA_013400635.1 Hypocryptadius cinnamomeus | reverse complement strand
ACAAGGAAGTGCAACAGAGGAGGCAGATGTTTAAGGAAGTCTTCCATAGAGCACAAGAGCTAGCAATCCCTAGAGCAAGAAATCTGGCAAGGAAGGAAAGAGACCAGCATGACTAAGGTGGAACCTGCAGGTAAAATTAAACAGAAAGAAACAAATACACAGGTTGTGGAAACAAGGATAGGTAAACAAGGAAGGTCCGAAAAGGTTGACTCCCTCTGGTCAACAATGTTGAAAAACTGGCTACAAGGGATGAGGAGGAAGCTGAGGTACTCAAGAACATTTTTTACTCAGTCTTCAAGAGAAACTTCTCCTCCCACACCTCTTGAGTAGATGGACAGCAAGATGGGGACAGGAGAAGCAAAGTCCCTCCCACTGTAATTAAAGACCAGATTCATGACCTCATGAGGAACCTGAAAGTGCATAAGACCATGGGGACCCCATTAGATGCACACCAGAGTCCTGAGGGAATTTTTTCATGTAGTTGCCAAGACATTCTCCATGGTATTTAAAAAGTCTTGGCAGTCAGGTGAAATCCCAGGTGATTGGAAAACCAGAGAACATTGTACACATATTTTAAAAAGACAGAAAGGGGAACCCTGGTGCCAGGGAACACCATGGAACAGATCCTCCTAGAATCCATGCTAAGGGACATGTAGGACAGGAAGGAAACTCAGAACAGCCAGCATGATTGCACCAAGAGTAAGTCCTGCCTGACCAGCATACTGGTCTTCTATGATGAATCCTTACCTAGGATAGGAAATTGATTGTGCTGGCAGTGATTGCAATAACATCACCTATATTTGGAGCAATCCTTTTGAGTTACAAATTTTCATGAGCTAAATCTCTAAGTGTACCACAAATGCAGTGTAAACATACTGTCTTGATAATACATGTCATAGCAATAAATGTATCATCAGTCCTCAGAAGAATCCTGAAATTTTTGAGGTCCAATTGCTTAACAATTGAATATATTAATAAATGCCAATAAAAGAGTAAACAGAAGTGAATTTCAATTCCATAACGCCACTGAATTTCAATTCCGTTACTCTGAATACCCATAATGCATACACAAAATCTGACCCAGCACCTGAGGTTTTCATTGTAATCCATGTAGAAAAGAATTCATTAGTAGACCTAAAGCAGATGTCTGAAATACTTCAGTCTATTTTTTTATATGTGCTGATGAAGGTAAGATGGATCACACCCATTAAGTTCCTATTGACTGAAAAGGGAAGCTTAGACGACGAGGTGAGGTTAGAAAGTAGACTTTCAAAGCTAGTTGTATCTGATCCACAATAGTTTACAAAAGCCTTGCAGTATATTTAATGTGTCTTCATAGTTTCCTCACTCACAGTGATCTAAATATTGCTATAGCTAACCAAAATCTGTCACACATACAACTCCAAAAAACATTCTAAAAATTTACTGCCTGAGGTGGTAGCAACACACTTAAAAAAAAAAAAATCATGTTGGCTCATTGATTATGAAAGAAGGAATTTGATTATGAAAGAATGAATTCTTCAATGTATTTCATCCTACTCCCTGCATTTCTGATGTTTATGAGTATATATTTTTAGTTCCATAGTCTGGTGTGTATATTTGCCACAGAGAAAGGAGATACTGATAAACTACACATGAAAAGACTTATTAAACAAAGGAGGAAAACAGAATTATGTCTTAAGTTTTGGCTTTCATATTTTTTAGATTTTGTGCTGCCTGGGTGTGTAGCTCTGAGCTGCATGCTGGGTGTTGGTAGGCTCTCTTCGCAGAGTGGGTGGATGGAACAGTCCTTTTCCAGCTTGAGACCAAGGACAAACATTGCAAGTTTCAGTCCCAAGAAGCATAAACAACAGTGAATCGAAGAGAAAACAAGAAGGATGAAAAAAGATGAACAAAGCAAAGTATTATTTCTTACTGGAAAAAATTTTTGAGCAGCTAGAGACGTTGATTGATATTCATATGAATCATGATCAATCAATTGCTACCTAAAGATGTTAAAAGCCAGTGTACAAACAATCACTGATTTTGTTTCCAAGAATAATATTACAATTTCATACTACTGGATTATTTATGTATGATTTGAATCATGAAATTACTCTTTCCCTAGTGTATCTTTGACCTCCAATATCATATTTGCAAAAGAATGAAAGTTCTTGCATTTGAAAACTTATTTTTAATTTATTTTTATGGATCCAAAGTTATTTCCACTGACCTCAGTATATTTCCCATTAGAGTATTCACAAGCATTGTGATAAATGTCATGTCATTAAAGTAACTAATTGAAGTAAACGTGCAGTCATTCATATAGCCTTTATTTGCAGAGAAAAAAAGAATGGATTGTGTCTTCTGATTTTTGCTGTCTGTACTTAGAAATTAGTCAACTACTCAGCATTTTAATTAGTCTGTAAAAATTTTACAAGTCAGAACATTTTTTCTCAGCATATTTAATACCTTCTATCAAAATAGCTATCAATTCACTGAATTATTAAAATCTGGAAGTCAAGAAATATACCAAAGAAAAAACTAACTCTGCCTTGGGGACTATGAAGTTTACATCAGTAACGGAGTTGCACTTGTAGTTCTGCATCAGTGTCTGTGCAACTGTTGAGTTCTATGTGCAATTTGTTCAATAAGAGGGAAAATATAATGTAGGTACACTTGCTCTTCAAGGTTGACTCAATAAACCTCTATAAAAATACAATACAGTTTTAATTTCCTCATTTCTGTATTGGATTTCTTATGACTTATGAACACCTCTATTATTATACTCAAATTAAATTATTGTCAGTTTGGGATGGCTTTTTCCCACCTAGTATAAACTCCTAAAATGTTTTCTACCTCTTGCTTAAGGAAGTTTGATATACGGACAAATAGGTTTTTTTGGAAATAGAACTCAATCCTTTGTATCTCTTTAGAATTAAATTTATGATAAATAAATACTGATTGCAGAACTAAATCATTATTTCATGGTCTTTTGGATAAAAGAACTACATGAATGCAATGTACGTGACCCCTTTGAAACATATTAACATTTCTTTTGAAACTGAATTTTAGAAATACGATGAAGGAAAAGAGGAAGAAACAGACATTTTAACTCTAAATTTGGGCCAAACACAAAGGGTCAATCATAATTGAAAACAGAGAGTCAGTATATCCTGGGTCTTCATTTGTCTCATTCTTACTGTAGCAGACACTAATAATTGTCACTTTTAATTTCTTTATTTTATGTCAGAAAACTATTCTACATTAAGAAGTCCAGACATCACTCAGTCTGTGGGACAGGTTGAAGCCTTATTTCTCTTGGTTCAAATGTAATAAAGTCACCTTCTTATAAAGGCACAACGTAATCATTAACCATATTATGCCGCTGCCATTATGTCTTTGTAGTACTATGTTTCTTTCATTCAGGAGGCTATTTCACATAAGGGGAATAGGATTTAACAGGTGTAGAAAGTGACCTTATCACTCTCTACAACCACCTGAAAGGAGGTTGCAGCAAGGGGGTGTTGGTCTCTTCTCCCATGTAATTTGTGATGGGATAAGTAACTGCATCAAGCTGCACTGACTGCTAGAAAAAAATTAGTCACTGATAGTGTTGTCAAGCATTGGAAGAGGTTGCCTT
This sequence comes from Hypocryptadius cinnamomeus, assembly GCA_013400635.1. Lineage (NCBI taxonomy): Eukaryota > Metazoa > Chordata > Aves > Passeriformes > Zosteropidae > Hypocryptadius > Hypocryptadius cinnamomeus. The sequence goes on along the minus strand of VYZP01037025.1, from coordinate 11,173 downwards.
TGGAAGTGGTGGGATCACGATCCCCACAGGTGTTTAGGAGATGTGCAGATATGACACTTACGGGCATAGTTTGACATGGTTTAGTGATGGACTTGGCAGTGCTAGGTTTATGGTTGGTCTTGATGATCTTACAGGTCTTTTTTAACTGAAATCATTCCATGACTCTGGGATTCTTTGTTTCTATAAAGAATGTGAGAGGAGTGAAATTAAAAACATGTTCAGTGATCACATGTTTCTGCAATGCCATTGCTTATCTATGGTTTCCTCTATGTCTCCGATGAAGTCCAGAAGGTTTTATTGCTTCTTAAAATTCCAGGCAAATCTTTTTAATTTGTATGTTGTTGCCAGAATCCATATAGAAACTCCATTTAAATTTTCTAAAATATCAGCTATGGATATCTGTACAGAATCTTCTGAATCTGTACAGAATTTTCTGAATTTATTGTCAAATGCATCAAAACTTGCCAGCCTTAAGTATAATCTTGGTTAATTTTCTAAAATAGTAAAAAATATTTCTTTTTAAAGAGTACAAAACAGGACATATGCCTGACCTCTGAAGGCAGCATTATATAAATTTGCCTATTTGAGTGACATTTCTCATTCAGAAATTTAGGGGAGCTTCAAGATTACTATGTGAAGATTACAGGAAACTGTTAAAATCAATTTGACCTTAAAAAACTTTTTTATATTCCAGCTGTCTCTATCAGCTTTCCAGCAACTTCATTATTTATAGCAAGTCATTGGAGTCTACAGCCAAGACAAATGGCAGCCTGAGCCCTGTTTTAAACTCCAGCTAAAGCAAGGAAACTCACAGAGAAATTGCAGCTGCCCTCCACTTACTCTATGGACTTTATTAGAGCTGAACTCTAGTCTACAAGAAAACCACAAATTTGCACATTTGACTTCAGGCATTAAGTGGTTCCTTGGAGTATTCTGAATCATTCCAAAATCAGATAGGTTATTGTTACAGAGAATTGTCCACAGCTTGTTTTCTATTGGTGTCTTGGGAATGACTTAATACAAGCTTTGTGGCTAACCACAGCTAAAATATAAGCCAAACCTAAAGCCATGATCAAGAGTATCTTTATTTTACATTTTCTAAAAGTTGTTGTAAATCTTGATCAGAATGTAATTCTTCAACGTGTAACTTCATATTTAAAAAATCCTGATTATAGAGCAATTTCTCAAACATTATTGTGCATATCAATTTCTTTTTTGCTAGACAGAAAATGTGTGAGGTCTTGAATAATTTCTAGACAAACCAAAAAACAAATAAACAATCAAACCTGAAAATATATTCTACATATTGATATTATGTATTGGAGTACCAAAAAGAGTGACTTTCTAAATGCATATATGTATAGTCTATATACTATAGTCAAATCTGACTACTCTTATTATTATTCATAATTTACAGTAATTAAGAAATCTTAAATTTATTTTTGGATTAGTGTTTGTTTCTCCCTTCCTCAGTATTTTGGAACTCTGTGGCAGATGCTAACACATTTACAAGAACCACATTTACACTTAATAGATCTGTTCTCTGCATGTGAGTACAAGGTAATGGTTGCATAAAATAAAGAAGAGCACAGAAAATATTGGAAACTAAGTCCTTTTACTGTGCTCCAAAGCAATTCCTTTATATGGGGTAAAACATTTACTAGCACTTCTGGAGATGTTTTGGATATCTTCTTTCTCTTTGACCCCGCCTGGCAAAATGCCCATCTGGGGACCTCTGTAAAATTATTAACTCTAAAGGGTGGAAAACTCTCCTTGAAAAAAAGAAGGATTTACCTTTTAAGAACTCTGTACTATTGGTCTAAACACAAGTTTCAAAACCAGAGACATGCAAATTCCAGCTTCCTATAAACTTGCACAAAAGAGGCGAAATTATTCAGTAAAAGTGAAAATCTTTACAAGAATTTGAACACTAAATTTGTGCAGGATCAGATGACAGTATTTCAACAGATTTAGCAGAGGAGACAGGGCAAGAGAAACTACAGGATGGAAGTAAGTTTACAACTTAATCTGAGGTTTGATAATGATCAATCTGATATTTCTGAAAGGAGAACAACTAGCTAATTCAAGGTTCACTTGGACGTGATTCTGCACTCAGATCCATAAGTGCAGTCTACATATAATTTAAACTCCTTACGTCCATATCCATTACTTAAGAAAATTATTCTGTGGCCAGGGCTTCATTATGAATAGACTAAGTTTTTGTGGGTCAATTTGAGACTAACTTTATAAATGAACAATTTTGTTAAATGCAAACTTTATAACAAAAAATAGATCAGAGTTAGAGTTGGAAGGGGTCTCTGGAGATCATCTAGCCCAACCCCCCTGCCAAGGCAGGGTCACAGTTAGAGCAAGTGACACAGGGACTCATTCAGGTGGGTTTGGAATGTTTCCAGAGGGGGAGACTCCATGACCAGCCTGTGCAGCCTGTTACGGTGCTCTGTCACCCTCAATGTAAAGAATTTCTTCCTTATGTAGAGATGAAACTTCTGGTTTAGTTTGTGGCTGTAACTCCTGGTCCTGTCACTGGGTACCACTTAAAAGAATCTTGGCGCCCTTCTTGGAGATATTTATATGCATTAATTAACTCCCCTCTCAGTCTTCTTTTTTCTAGACTAATGGTCCAGACCCCAAATCATCTTTGGGACCCTTGACTAGACCCTTTCCAGAGGCTCCTTGTATTTCTTGCACTGAGGAGCCTGGAAATGGACACAGCATTCCAGTTGTGCCTCGCAAGGGCTTAGTAGAGGGGGAGGATCACCTCTCTCAACCAGATGGCTACACTCTTCCTAATGCACCCTAGGATACCATTTGCTCTCTGGGACTCAAGGGCACTGCCAGTTCATGGACAACTTGAGACCCATGAAGAAACCCAGGTCATTATAATATAAATGCGTTACAGTTTTAAAGAACACATAGCCTTTTGAAGTATTTTGGAATAGAGGGTTTTATGCCTCAGGTGACAGACTCTTAAAGGAAGTCTGGCAAACCTGAGTTAGGAGAGAAATCAGTAGCCCAGCTGAAGTGCATGTATACCAATGCACGCAGCATGGGTAACAAACAGGAAGAGCTGGAGAACATGCGCAACAGCAGAACTATGATGTAGTTGCCCTCCAGTTTTTTTTCTGAAACATGGTGGGATGACTAACACAGTTGGAGCACCGCACTGGATGGCTACAAGCTCTTCAGAAGAGATAGGAAAGGGAGAAGAGGTGGAGGGGTCAGTCTTTAGTGGGAAGACGGCTTGTCCTCAGGACAACTGGCCTCTTGGGTTGATTGATTGTGCCAGGGAACAGAATGGTCCCCCCATTATCCAAGAGGAGGCAATCAGAGAACTGCTGAGCTGCTTGGATGTTCATAAATCTATGGGACCAGATGGGATCCATCCCAAGGTGATGAGAGAGCCGGCAGATGAGCTTGCAAAGACTGTCTCCACCATTTACCAACAGTCTNAGCTGGCAGATGAGCTTGCAAAGCCTCTCTCCGTCATTTACCAACAGTCTTGGCTCACTAGTGAGGTTCCAGATGGCTGGAAGCTGGCAAATGTGGCACCCATTCACAAAAAGGGTGGGAAGGAGGATCCTAGTAATTATCGACTGGTCAGCCTGACCTCAGTACCTGGCAACACAATGGAGCAGTTTATATTGAGTGTCATCATGCAACATCTACATGACGGCCAGGTATCAGACCCAGCCAACGTGGGTTTAGGAGGGACAGGTCGTGTTTGACTGGCCTGGTCTCCTTTTATGGCCAGGTGACCTGCCTGGTGGATGCAGGAAAGGCTGTGGATGTTGTGTACCTGGATTTCAGCAAGGCCTNTGTGAGGAACAACTGAGGGAGCTGGGGTTGTTCAGCCTGGAGAAAAGGAGACTCAGAGGTGACCTTATCACTCTGTAAAACTTCCTGAAGGGTGGTTGTAGTCAGGTGGGGGTTGATCTCTTTCTCCAGGCAGCAACTGACAGAACCAGAGGTCACAGTCTCAAGCTGTACCAAGGAAAATATAGGTTGGATATTAGGAAAAAGTTTTTCATGCAAAAGGTGATAAAGTACTGCAATGGTCTGCTTGGGGAGGTGGTGGAGTCACCATCCCTGGATGTGTTTAAAAAAAACCTGGATGTGGCACTCAGTGCTGTGGTTTAGTTGAGGTGCTAGGGAATGGGTTGGACTCAATGATCTTGAAGGTCTCTTCCAATCTTGTGATTCTGTGATTCTGTGAATGTTAATTGCGATATGTTCTGAAATATATAGATAACATGATTTACAAATATTCAATGCAATTATTATTAAAGAGTCACAGAATCAATCAGACTGGAAAAAACCTCTGAGATCATCAAGCCCAACCTATGACTGAATACCACCATAGCAACAGGACCATGGCAATAATTGCCATGTTCAGTCTTTCCTTAAACACTTCCAGGGCTGCTGACTCCACCACCTGCATCATCAGCCCATTGCAACATGTCCAGTCACCCTTTCTGTGAAGAAATCCTTCCTAATGTCCAACCTAAACCTCCCCTGGGACAACACAAGGTTATGTTCTCTTGTCCTGTCACTGGTTGACTGGGAGAAGAGGCTGACCCTGACCTAGAGACACCCACCTTTCAGGCGGTTGTAGAGAACGAAAAGGTCTCCCTTATTGCCTCCTTTTCTTCAGGCTAAACGATGCCAGCTCCCTCAGGTGTTCCTCATAAGACTTGTGCTCCAGACCCTTAGCTAACTTCATTGCCCTTCTCTGGACACACTCCAGCACCCCAATGTCTTGTTGTGAAGGGCCCAAAACTGAACACAAATTTTGATGTTTGGCCTCATCAGTGGCTGAGTACAGGGGGACAATCACAGCCCTGGTCAACACTATGGCTGATACAGGCCAGGATGCCATTGTCTGCTTGTCTGCCTGGGCACAGCTGGCTCATGTTCAGCCACTGTCAAACAGCACCTCCAAGCCCTTTTCTATTGATCCACTTTCCAGCCACTCTTCCCCAAACTAGTAGTACTGTTTGAGGTTGCCTGAGGTCATGGTGACCCAAAGGCAGAACGCAGCACCCGCACATTTGGCCTCAGCCCATTAATCCAACCCATGCAGATCCCTTTGTAGAACCTGCAGATCAATTTACTCATCATCTACTCTCATCAGAACCTACTCATCTAGGTGTCACACTGCCCAAGGACACGCTCAGTCCCTCATTCAGAAAATGTGCGAAGATTGAACAAAACTGGCTCTGACACTGGGCCCTGGGAAGCAGCCATCAACTGGATTTATCTCCTATGGCTCTCACTCCATGGACCCAGCCATCCAGCCAGTTTACTCAGTGAAAAATACACTCATCCAAGCCATAAACAGACAGTTTCTCCTGGAGAACGCTTTGGGAAACTGTAGCAAAGGCTTTACTAAAATTTAAGTTGATAACATATTTAATCTTTCCCTCATCCACTGGATGGATCACCTTGACATGGAAGGAAATCAGGTTGGTCAAGAAGAACCTGCCTTTCACAAACCCATGCTACCTGGGTTCCTCTGATTCTGAACGTGCCATGTAATGGCATTCAACATTATCTTCATCATTACTTTCCTGGATACTGAGCTCTGGCAGGCTTGGAGTTACCCAGACCCTGCTTCCAAACTGTCTTGTAGATGGATGTCACATTTGCCGACCCCATCAGCTGGGACTTCTCCAGTAAATCAGGTCTGATGGTAAATGATTATGAGTGGCTGTTGTGGTTTAGGAATGTTATTCCCCAACTTAGTGTTACCACTGAAAAATTCCAAATCACTGCCTCCCTTCCTTCCTTTCCTCCTTCCCCATGTAGCAGGCTGGAGAGGAAAACTGGAAGGACTAAAGGTAAAGTCCATGCATTGGGATAAGAGATATTTACTGGGTAAAGCAATGAAATAAGACAATGAACAGTAACAGCAACAATATTAATGACAGAGCATGCAAGAAAGAGATGAACAATCCACATTGCTCTTCACAGGAAAACCCCTGACAACACCCAATCCATCTCAATGCTACATGAGCTGGAAGGAAGCCCTGACCCCAGCAATGACTTGAGGTGGTATAGTGTGGGTCCTGGGCATGCCCCCTACTGCAAAAATTAACTCTGTGGTGGCCAGAACAGAACAGCGACTTTGTGAAGCCTTCTGCCAACTCCCTCTTAGGCAGATCCCATCTGTCCCCATAGACTTGTGTGTCTAAATTATGCAGTAGGTCACTACCCTACACTATTCCCTTGTATTCCAACTAGTCTACCTAGATTAATTACAAAGGAAGGCTTCTGATAGTGTAAAGCTGAAAAATCCTTATTTTAGATAAAGGTAAATGTATATGTTAATACTGGGTATGTATTATTGCCTGGTTGATTGACTGAATTTCTATGATTTAAGATTTGTGTAAGCCAGACAGAACCCAGGTGATAAAAATTGTAATGTCTTCTAACTCATCTTCTTCACAGCCATTAAAGATTCTGTTTATTGAAACTGCAATTGTATAAATTATTTTACAGGTAGTAAGACAGAGTCTGACATCTTGTACTTGAAGTCAGATGAAAGACTGCCAGCAACAGAAATTTCTCTGCGGTAGCTGATTTATTTTCTCTGTTTCCAGCTTGTGATAAAGTTCAGCATTCAGAAGTTTTATGCCTACAGTAGTTAAAAAGCATTCAGTATAAAAAGCAGGATGGCAAAAAAACAAGTCAATAAAGTCTGTATTCTCTTTACAGGAAAACAGTTTCCTGTGTTGAGTGAGATTCCAGCAATGAAAGTACTTGTCAGGAAAATGATCTTTCTGTAACTTCACGGGGTTTTTTTTCCTTCACTTTAAGAAGTGTATCCTTAAAGAAAACTCCTCAGATTAATCCCTCTTTAAATTTTCTCCCAAGCTGGCAATAACTTATGTTGTCTTCTTATCCTTTGAAAAGATCTTTACAGTTTTAGATTAGGCAGGAATTTATTCCTGAAGTCATACCTCATAATAATGACAATAGCCTCAGTGAATGTTCCTTTTCTGTATCGTTCACTCAGAACATGAATGATATCAGAGGATTTTCTTTATAATTACAAATGTTTGAATTTTAGGGGAGAAAAAAGTAAAGCTGTACTTCAGAATCACACTATTTTTTTTCTGAGGTAATAATTACTGATAGAATGTCAGGATGTCATACTATTAATAAGAACCATGAGTTATTTTCCAAGTATGTTTTCACCTAGAAGAGATAGGTTTTGTTAAACATCCATTCTCCTGCTGCTTGAGTAATCATAGGAGACTAGGAGCATAGAACGCTACTCAGTTGAAAATGCAAACATCTGAGAACAGTTCCACAGCCTCTGCTTAATATTTTAGGGAAACTTGTCAGAAGCTTTAAACAAAAACTTTAAATCTATAAAGAAGTGGAAATACCCCTAATTTGTACCCATCTGACAGTGTCAGATCTCACTCAGTGTCATCATCTCACTTTTTTTCAGTGAAATCTGAGGTCCTTTCAATTACCTATTCACCCAAATTCAAATTCAAGTGATTTTCTGTTCCATGAAAATTGAAACAGTGTAGTAAACTGAGAATTTGAAATGCTGCTTTGACAAATACACCTTGATATTCCCATATATTAAAGTTTCACCTTATCTTAAGATCCTTAATTATTACAGGTTATACTGTTTTCTCATCCTGACAGGAAGTGCCTGTAGACTCAGAGAAATGCTTTATTATGAAAAAAAGATACAGACTTACTATTTCTAAAATGCACAGCTGTATGACAGTGATTTTGTTCTTTACTATTAACTCAAAATTTAAAACTACAGTAGGCTTCTAAAGTAGCTTATAAAAATCTACTCGAACAGCTGAATAGAACAAACATGCTTGCGCTGCAAACAAAAAAAGCAAACCCTAAATATGTCTCACAACTCTGTACAAAGGATATTGAGAGACTATATGAAGGTGTTGGTGTTTATATTTTGGCATATAGGAAATTATATATCATGTCTTTATACTCTTCATTCTTACCAACCTTCAGACCTTCAAATTTGTATGTACTATTCCAAATCGTCATTCACTTGATAGGAATCCATAAGAAGATTTTCATTCAGGAAAATAAGACTATCAGAAACCTGCGCCAGTCCATGCTCCCACAGATAAGGGGCAGTCCTTCTATCTGCTGTCTGGTCACATTCCAGCAACTTACATGATGTCAGGAATACGGACAAATAAGTACTTATAATATAAAAGTAGCTCAAGAAATAGGACTATTTGCTCAGAAGATTTGGGGTGTGTTTACGACTGGGACCACCAACAATAGAGGTTATAACATTACAAAACTTGTGACTTTTTTTTCTCCTCTTGCCATTATAAAACATGTACTAGTGAGCAACATGATAACAGACAAAAATTTGGCCCAAGGTATCAGATTGACAGTCAGTCTCCAGTGGTAGGTATTTCTGAGGTCTCGATTTTAGGGTCAGATCTTTTCAGTGTTATTATAAATTACTTAGGTACTGGAGTTGAGTGCACACTAAGTAAGATTGCTGACTTTGACAAAATTCCTTAAAATGATACCAAGAAAGAAAATTCTTTTTTTTTTTCCTTTAGAGCTTCTTCTAGATTCAATAACACTGCTGCACATGTGAGGTGTCAGTGGGACATTTGAAAATGCCCTTGAGTTACACTACCACATAAACAAGTATTGTAAACATTTCAATTATGGAGCAAAAACACCAAAATTTTTGGCAGTCTAAATCCATTTAAAATATAGCGATTCAAAAACAACTGGTCACTCTCTCCCAAATAAATTGCATCCCTTGCTCTTTCTTTTTGGTCACACTATTTTCTTCACTTGACCTAGCAAAGAGTATCCTTACAAAATAGTGTGAGGGGGATTTCTGTGCACCAAGCTAAATTCAATACCTTCAATTTGTAGTTAGAACAGATGGGAGTCTAGTATGTACTTTCATTCACTAATTAGAGACAGACAGAAAACCAAAATTTAAAATTCCTTCAAGAAGTTAGTATTGGATATGGAAACAAGTAATTCTCACTTTGAGAGGGAAGATCTGACACCCAGTGAAGTACTGTAAGTCAGATTCCAAATATTTTTGACTTTTCACATGAGGATTTTAAAAGCATGAATTATCTGTCCAAACTTTAGTATTACAGAATTTGCTTATATTTCCCTGTTGGCATTCACTGTCCTTGACGCATCTTATTCCTTTTATCAGCAGTGACTGTCTTCCTGAGCCAGATTGATCTATTGAGCTTTATTGTTCTCCAAATTATTTTCCAACGCTTTAAAATTCTGTAAAGTACTTTAAATAAATTTTTATGTTCTGCAAAGTGAATTGAAGATTGGTAAAATATGCTGAGCCTGTAGATCAAGTTACGGTATGAGCAGTACATCAGATCTTCATCACTGCTTTTCTTGATTATTCAAATTCTGACAGACAGGTAAAGACCACACAATGCCAGGTGCCCACTAAGCCACTCTATCACTCTCCTCACCAGCAGCACAGGAGAGAAAATAGGATGGGAGAAAGCTCATGGGTCAAAATAAAGGTGCAAAGTAAAGAAAAAGCAGAAGATACATGTAGAGATAAAGAAAGCCAAAACATTTATCCTCTGCTTTCTATCAGCATGAAATACCCAGCCACTTCCTTGGAAGCAGGGCTTCAGTACACATAATGGTTGCTCCAGAAGACAAATCATAAAAATGAATGTCCTTCCCTACTCCTGTGAGCTTTTATATTTGGGCTGATGCCATATGATATGGACTATCCCTTTGGTCAGTTTGGCTCGTCTGTCCAGGCTGTCCTAATATTACTGAACAATTAATGTTTCTTTAAGAAGCAACTTTTGCAGCAATGGGGGAAGATATTGGAAAATCCTTTGTGCTTTAGCACGATAGCATGTATCCCTGATATTTGTGGTCAATGCTTACTTTTGAATCATACAGTTCTTATTACCAGAGATTAATGTGGCATTGTGTTAACTCCCTGCATCTGTGACTATCAAGTCTCGTGGCAGGTAATGCTTCCTTACGAACTTAGTGATCAATATGTAATAGTGTATATCAGTTTTGACAACAGGGATTTTTTATGAGAATAAAGATTGATAAGAGAACTACATATCAGAGTATCCAAATAAGTCCACAGAAACAATTATCATATATGCATGTATTCAAGAAATGAGATGAGTATGAATTCATTTCAAGAATATAACCTACTAGATTCTACTAGGTTACCAGGCATGCATGCATGGAGAAAAATTCCTCATGCTTCCATCACTGCCAGTAAAGTAATGTCAGCTTTCCAACTTAGTAAACTGGTTGGAGAGTTTGTTGCCCAGTTTTTGGTGACATCAAGGTCTTGCCCACCCCCAAGTGTACCGAGGAGGGGGAAGGGTTGGTGCTTCCAAACTTTGCCAGCAGTGCTCATCAGTAGCCAAAACCTGGTATGTTATCAGCCCTTCTAGCTAGCCAGGTAAATGAACAGCACTGTGAGGCACCCAGCCACAGGATTAGCTATATCCCAGTCAGACCCAATACTACCACTGTGGAAAGAATAGCTCAGATCAACTGATTCTTGAGGGTTCTGTTAGTGAGAGTCGGTTCGGAATCATAACATTGAATTGTGTGTGTGTTTATATACATACTACATATCTGAGGGTCCATTTATGCATATGTGTGTATGAATTTCTAATTTATACTTTTAATTATGACCTGTCTGTGATATTGTGATCATATGATAAATGTCTTCAAAGCAGTGAAGATGACCTTGCTCTTTCAGTCAAAATAAGTCGCTGAATGACCATGGCCTTATGACTTTTTTTGCAAACCTAGTAGTTTTTCAAGAATAGTGTCAATCTGGTTTGGTACAGTGATTTATTTCATTTACATGAAAAACTATATTCTTTTGGCATGCAGCGGTACGTAGTAATAAAACCAATAATTTCAAGTACATAATTAGGATTCTACTGAACATAGATTTGTTTATGCTGCATATATCTACTTTCATTTTCATATTCTCCTGTTCATAATTTTGCAGCAAAAAGTGCAAAATCTTTATGTGTTTCAGACTAGATTTACTGAATGCAACAGTCTCAGTAGTATATGCATTACATTTCTAATGACAATGAATAATTAGAAAAAGAGAGTAGAATAAGTAAGGGATGTCATT
>VYZP01037023.1:19555-81059 GCA_013400635.1 Hypocryptadius cinnamomeus | reverse complement strand
GTTTTTGTAATAAAACCTGAACTCCAATTCCAAATTTCTATTCAAAGACACTCACCTTTCCAGTTAAAGATGAAGGAAATTCTGCTTCAAATTTGTTGCTTAGTCCAAACCTGCAAAAACAAAATTTAGATTGTAGCAAAATTATAAATAACACTAATCCAAGCCACAAATTACAAGCATCTCATAATACTCCAGTGTCTGTATCAACAAAAGCATTAACTTCAGGAAAACACTACTTGTTACTAAGAGTTATTCTTGAAGTTATACTAACAAACAAAGATATACCATCGTACACAGATTGAAAACCATCTTGCCCATAGTATCTTCTTATAGTTCTCTTGATACTACTGACTCTTCCCCAAAGTCAGCAAAATCTACAAGCAATAGTGGCAAGTGAGGTAAGAGAAGTACTTAAGGGGAAAGGAAAGCAGCTTAAGGCCACAGTTGGAACTACCTCTCTCCTGCACCAGTACAGATGTATCTTGAAGAAAAGCTCATCCAGTGCTAAATAAATGTTCTAAGCATAAAAATGTAATATACACCAGCTTGATTTTCAGAAAAGAAATACATAATAAGTTTCAAAACACAAAATGCTAAGTAACAAAACATGACTTAAGCAATGACTATAAATGCAAAGTTGTGAAGCAGTTTGAAATGAGCTGGAGTTATTGAATCTACTGGGTTTCACAAGATCTAAGGGTCAGAAGAGTGTCAGCTTATCCATTAAAAATGTTTTCTACCTTACAGTTGTTTGGTTGGGTTCACAAACGGATGAACCTCAAAGAAAAACTGAATATTTTCTGGCATCTGGGCTGGACAATAACTTCAAGTAGAGACTACACAGACTATAAAATCATTAATGTGACTGGCTACTAATTTGGTATACAGCAGTCAGTGTAAAATTTAAGTTGTAATTTAAAAAATTCTGAATATAAACCAGAGCAGTCTATCAGATAATACAAACAAAAATCAGAAACTAAACGGCTCAAGACTTGAAATATTAGCAGCAACACCTATCACACACTGCTGCATTGTATGCAGAAAAGCTTACCTGAGCCTTGACAGCTGACATAATTTTCTTTCACAATATGCTATTGAGCAGCTAGGTACTTCCCAGAGTTTTAGGGTTGTTCTTCTTTTTCTTACTGAACTGAATGATCTGCATGCCAATGGAGAACTTTGTCCAAGTAATCAAATAGGCAGTTATGTGTTAAGCTACTGCAGAAAACTCATAAAAAACAGTGCATAAAGAGTGGCAGATGAGTTTCTTTGTAGATATATAAAAGGTGGTGAATTTTGGGATTCCTAAACTATGCTTATGTGACACTCCACTAAAGTTTACAGCTGAGGTACAGCTCACAGGACAGATTTTTTATCACCACTCATGATTCTCTTAAACATCACCTCAATGCAAGCACCAGCCACCAGAAATAGCAATAAAATACTGGGCACCACTGGGAAAGCAATTAACATCATTTTGACTCTTCATGAAACCCACATATTCAGTACCGGGTGCATGTCTGGTATCCACATTTCATTAAGGATTTGGAGTTAGAAAAAGGCAGAGAGAAGGAAGGCTAGTATAATAAAGGGAATAAAGAAGCTGCCTCAATAGACTAAGGCTGACATTAAGCTGGAAAAGAGAAGGCTGAGGGGGACATACGATTAAAGTGCAAAGTTTCAGGAAGGCAATGGGTAAGGGGAGTGCTCATCCACAAATCCCACAACAGAGAGTGCTGACTGAAATTAGTCAGAAACTGGTTTAAAACAGTTAAAAGAAAGTGCAGCTAAAAACAAAGTGGAAGTAGCTAAGTTCTGGGTTTGTTTCCACTTGACATTACTGATGAAAACAGTGCCAAAAGACTTGAAGTAAGATTACACAAGTTCCCTGACAAACACACTAAAGCAAAGACAATGTTGAAGTATACATCATTCACATAGCTGCAGAGAGTACAAGAAGAATGGACACCAGGAACAGCCAGACTTACATGCAATCCATACACAGCAATACCTGTTGCCAAAGTCTGCAGCAGCACACTGGGCTACGTAGTTTGAGGAGATAGGTGGCTTTTTCATAGGGTCTTAAGGCAAAGTAAGCAGATAATTTTCCTATCGCTGATTACAGGCAGTACAATCATACAAACATAAAATTATTGGTGTTGGAAGGAACCAGAAATCATCTAGTCTAATCTCCCTGTCACTAGATCAGGCTGCTCAAAGCTGCATCCAACCAACACTTCCAATGAACCAAGTGTTCCATCGAACACTTCCAATGATGGTTGCATCCACACCTTCGCTGGGCAACCTGTTCCAGTGTCTCATCACCTTCATCCTTATATCCAAACTAAACCTACGCTCTTTCTGTTTAAAACTATTCCCCACAGTCCTGTCACCATAGGCCCAGGCAAAAAGTCTTTCTCCACCTTTCTTATAAGCCTCTTTTGCATACTGAAAGGCTGCAATATCTCACAGGAGACCTTATTTACACAGAAGTTATCTACCATATTTCAGTATTTCTAACTAGAATAGTAGCTCTGCAAGTCTGTAAGTCTCTCAAAACTGGTGAAATAACAAATGAGAATCGTTACACAGAAACACATACCGCAAGTTTACTACTCCAACCTAGAACAAAGGAAACTTAACTTACTGGAAACATTGCTACCATTGAAAATCTTTCTGAACACTCCATGACAGGAGGACCATCCACTCTTTCTTCAAACTGCTGAGTGAAACTAAGTGCTGAGGCAAAAGTTATATAAATGTCAGAGTCAAGCCCTATCAGTTAAGCGTCATGCCCTACTTGAAACTGCCAGTAAGTTGAAGTGGAAACTAAAGTCTGAAAATATCCTTGGATTCACATACATTTTAGAAGCAGCCAAGCCTGGAGAACAACTCCAAGCTCAAGATATACAGGTGCCACCACAAGTCTCAAAACTAAAAGGTAATGCCACTTTACTATATAATTAGTTTATTAAATCAGTATTTGTGAAGTATTCAAATGTTGACAGCTCCATCAAACACAAACAAATATCCATAAAGCTCACAAAAGTCATGCCTGACAAAAGCAACTCCCACTGGAAAAGCTCTACAGCTATCTGAAATTACAAACACTGAGGCAGAGTGAGGCACAGAAACTTCAAACCAATGCAGTTACACTTGGCTGAAGTTACAAGCAAAGAGACTGAGAGCCTGTACTCAAGGCATGTGGTAATGTTTAATACATGGCAGGGTAGCAAAGCTGAAGCTAACTCAAACAGTTACCAGCATAATTTTGAGCTTGACACATCAGTCTTGTCACCATATGCAGGTAGTAAAAAAGGGTGACTCCATACATTAAAAGCATACCATACATTGTAAGTAGTTATGTGATCTCAGAATTGTCACTCTTGACTGCAAGCTGAAATTTGGAAATTAAAGTATTAGAAACTCCACAGAACACTCCTACATGTTCAATGCAAATGCATAACTGCTCTGACCAAAAAAATAGCAAAAGTAAGCCTTCAAATAAAATATTGGAAATCAATATTTTGGAGATGCATTTCCTCAGACAGCTAGCCTGTTAGCTTTCTTTAGTACAGTACTGCATCTCCAGCGACACACACCCTTCTCTGCTTGCTCTGCTTACATCATGACTTCAACAGATCCATGCTCACCTCATGCATGAGTACTTTCTTTACCCTTCCTGGACCTGAACAAGCGTTTCTGGAACCTGACTCCACTTCAAAGGTACAGATAAATTCCTGCCCTTGTGTACAGTGGAGAAAGAAATGGTGAGAGGTGGAAACTTTAAAGTACAGAAGTTTACAGCATAGGACACAGACAATTTGGAACCTTCTCCAGCATGCAGCTCAGATCACCCTAACAAAAAAAAAATTGACACATGCTATCCTCTTCCTCTTTGTCCTCTCTTATGGCGACACTAAACCATTTTTTCACTGCCTTAACTCTACTCTTTAGGTCCACATGTTCCCAACCCTTAATAAATTAATATATATTTCACAAATCTTAACATGCTTCATGATTTTCACATAGCTGTGTTTTCACTCATATGTCCTTGATACAGAGTCAGGTTGAAAAATACATTAGCAGACTTCAGTTTAATAATAAAGAAACTTACTTGGATAAATACATCTTTTATAAGTTCTTTTTCCCCCCACAAAAAGTTATCTTGCATTAAGATATAAGGTGCTGTAACAACAGCACAGAAAGGCATTCATCAGCACATCCCAATGGCTCGCCATCATTCCAGCACTGCAAGAATAAATCCAGTATTACTAGTTAATACAGTCTGCTATATATATGCTACATGTCTCAACTGGTCGAGGAACAGGAAAACAATCACTGGAAAACACTATCAGACACCTACCATAAATATTCTCTTCACAATGTCAAACACATTATGCACCTCCATTCCTATCATAATACAGATTTCAGAAACAAGTAAGAGACACCTTGGACTTTCAGTTCAGTTGTAAGCAAGGATATCTATTTTCACAGTGCTTTCAAATTTTTTGCCATTACAAGAGAGAACCTAATTTTTCAGCAACCAGATTGTGTTACTCCTGTCTACCAAGCTATCGAAACTGCTGGTGTGACAAAAGTTTAACTGAATATTTAAAAAACAATGTTAAAAAAAAATATTAGCATTGCAGGCCGCCTGCTTCAAACAGTGAATTTAAGGAGAAAACTTAGTGCTAACCAAAAGCTCCACATCCTCAAAAGGCCAAGACCTCATATGTTTTATTTGGGTAATAGTTAACTGCTTTCCTCTAACTGACTTTAATTACTCAGCTTAGAAAAGACTTACACACTTCCATTCTCTGTGGGATGAAATCAAGTAATGGTAAATGTCTCTCTGACATTAATAGGTAGTCATGGAACTGACATATTTCAAACTCAACACTATGACTCCTATGTAAGATCAGAAAGGATATGACAACAGACTATGAAAAGAGAGCTTCTGTTTAAATACACACAGCAGCAGCAGTCAGCAACTCTTCAAACTGCACAGCGAGGGACAGATCAACCCAGTATTTGCTTAACTGCTGATCATTTTTGTCAGACCTTCAAAATGCCACATGCTTTTATACTGGCAAGACTAATTCATCATGTACACAGGACTAGACCTATTCCTTATATTCACCAAATGAATGTTCTAAAAGGGATCTAACTTTTAATAATAATCTTCTGGATCAATAACCAAAAAAGTTATAGGCTGTAAAAAGGTGAAAGTGACTGATGCTATGTAGTTTACTGTTAACACTTGGCACAGTAAAGAAAGCAGATGAAGATCAGCTGCCTAGTTTCGGAGGCACACATTGGTATTTCATTGCTCATTCAAAACCTAAAGAACAAGTACTTTAAGGAAGATCTTAAAGTAATAATGAGCTAGTAACTATTAATGAACAATTACCAAGTTAGCCATCCTTCAACCACAAGGCCCTTACTAGTCACAGCCAATGCTTCACAAGCTTCCCCAACATTCCACTAACGGGCCCTCATCTTGTCTTGCACAACTTACCTTCAAGTATTGGAGAAGAAACCAGTGTTTGCCTCTGTTTCAGTTATTTGTACTTTTCATTTGCTAATATGAAAACTATTTAATTGTGGTTTTGCTCTGTTTTTCAGAAACAGACTAGGCTACTGGCTAATTTTCAATGAATCACTGGTATAGCTTCTGTTCACAATAAACAGTCATAAGTTGAACACACTGATTACATGCTTCTACTATTCCACAGGGCCTCCTTGGCCTCCGGCCCCATCTATGTGCTTCTAACTTTCCAAATCTCTCTCAGTCTATCCATAACTTCCTGTTTTTAACTAGACAACTAACTGCACTGCCCAGCTATTAGCACTTGTGTCAACCTAATAATAAAGCAACGATATACCCAAGTGCCAAAAAAACTTGTCAAGTCGGTATCTGAAAATCAATAGAGTTTATGAGACTCAGAGAAGAAGACCACAGTATCTTCAGCTTTTCCATCTGTACTACAAACCTAGTTCTGCTGAACACTGAATACAAAAGAAACCAAAAGTTTGTACTACTGTGCCTCGTCTCCAGGTTTGTATTTCAGCTTTTGACACGATACATTGTAACTGACAACTACTACACTTCAACAGAGTGAGCCTGACAGAACTGATGGAAGGAATGATACCCTCATCTCCTACATTATTGAGAAGTCTACACAAGCTCATGGTCTCTTGCTGCTAGATGCAGATACTAAACATACACAAAACAAAGTTGCTTCCATGTCAAACACAGTGAAACAACACACACCAATCATAACATAATTTTACACGTAGCTATCTGACTAACTGATGCCTTCTCTTTGTTAAAGTCCTCAGAGGAATATTAGCAGCCACAAGTTAAATGGGAGTGGGTAACAGGCACATAAACAACCTTGTTCAATAGTCCAGCCGGTCATGTGCTGGCACATACCTGCTATACAGAGGAACACAGGAACCTTACTTCCTGACAGCTCATCGTTTTGGACAAATACTTCACATTCCTCTGCCGGTCACAGCCTAAGCCAGTCTTGTTTCCTCAGTGCCTAGTTAGAGGTGTGCACCCGCCTGCGAGTTTCCAGGCGGCTCCCAGCTGCCCAGTGGGGCCGAGAAGAGCCCTCTCGCAGCTTCACGGACNCCCGCCCCGCTCGGAGCCGCGCCGGCCGGGGCGGGCCGTGGGCGGGCTGGCGGCGGCCGTGGCGCGGGGGTGTCCGGGAGCGTGGCGCTCCCAGAGGCACGGAACGACTGGAAGCGACCACAGCGGTCATCGGGTCCAACCCCCTGCTCGAGCACGGTCTTCCTAGAGCACAGGGCATAGGATTGTGTCCAGACAGTTCCTGAGTATCTCCGCTGATGGAGACTCCACAGCCTCTCTGGACAGTCTCTTCTGGAGTATGGTCATCTGCACAGTAAAGAAGTTCTTCCTCCTTCCACACTGCTGTGGAACTTCTGTGCATCAGTTTCTGGCCGTTGTCCCTTTTCCTATCCCTTGCTCCTCCCTGAGAAGAACCTGACTCCATTCTCTGACATCCTCCCTGCAGATTCTGATAGATATGCATTAGGTCCCCCCTCAGCTGTCTCTTCTCAATGCTGAACAGGCCCAGCTCCCTCAGCCTTTCCTCACAAGAGAGATGCTCCAATCCCTTACTCATCTTTGTTGCCCTCCACNGGCCCGGTGCTCCCCCCGCCCCCCCCCCGACCTGCCCCAAGTTGTACCCACGAGCTCGGCGCTCCCAGCCGCCCCCGTCCCGCCGCCCGGGCCTCCACCGCCCGCCCCGGCCGCGCAGGCCCCGGCGCGGCCCTTACACGGTGACATGGCCAGAGCCGCGCACCACCACCGGGTCGGGGGAGTACTTCAGGAGCTGCTCCTCCAGTGCCCGTTCCTCGTCCTCCTCCTCTTCGTAGATCTCATCGAAGTCCGCCATGGCCGGGCCGGGGCGTCCGATGAGCCAGAGGAGCCGGGGCACCTCCCTCAACTTGCCCTTCCCAATGCAGCCTAGAATACTGTTGGCCTTATTGACCACAAGATTTTAACCCTTTTTTGGGCATCCATGGAGACCACGGTTGAGGGCGGGGGGTGTGGTGTGGATGGTGTGTTTGGACATCTGCTGTGAGCTGAGGGGTTGCCCACTGGTCCCTCTGGCTTAGTGCCGGGAGATGTGGGGAAAGTCACCCCTGGCCAAGGCTGACCTGCTCACATGAAGGCTGAGACCAGGTGTCTGCCTGTCCTTTGGTGCTGTCTGTTCTTGGATCTGCCATTCCTGTGGCAGCCTTGAATCCTCCATGGAAGGCATCATGCTAAGGCCACTGTTTGCAAGGCAGATGACCAATGAATTTGCAGAGGAAGAGCTCCTTTAGGACTACATTGGTGAATGCTAAGCAGAAAACCGTAAAAATGGGAGGGATTCTTCTTCTCTCTCGGCAGTTTTGGTATTCTTCATGACCAAAACTTAAAACAAAGACTGGAAAATGCCAGTGTGAGCATAATGGCCTTAGCAACAGGTAGGCCATCAGCTGTTGTGACAACAGTGGAAGACAATGTGACATGGGCTATAACACTAGTAGGATGACATTTGAAAAAGGGAGAGCAGATCTTTTTTATTTGACAGAGTGGACTGGTGGATTATGTACTTGAAGCAGTATCTAATATATAATGTCAAAGGGTTCAGCCTGAAACAGTCAAAAAAAAAAAAAAAAGGCAAATCTGCTCATCAAATAATCATAGAATGTCTTGGGTTAGACAGGATATTAAAGATCATCAAGTTCCACCCTGCCCTGCTGTGGGCAGAGACACCTTCCAGTAGGCCAGGTTGCTCAAGGCCTTACCCAACCTGGCCTTGGACACTTCCAAAGATGAAGCATCCACAGCTTCTCCAGGCAACAGGTTCCAACATCTCACCCTCACAGTAAATGTAAAAACTGTGTCTTTCCCTCACAATAAGTAATTTCTTGCTAATGTCTAATACATGTCCTTATAGAAAGTCCCTCGTCATCTTTCATGTAGTCCTTCTTCAGGTATGCAAGGTCACATTCAGGTCACCTGGAAGCCTTCTCTTCTCCAGGCTGAATAACCCTAATTCTCTCAGTATTTCCTCCTATCAGAGGTTCTCCACCCCTCTAATCAACTTGGCGGCCCTTCTCTGGACTCACTCCAGCAGGTCCCTGTCCTTCCTGTATTGGGGACCTCAGAATTGGATGAAGTGTTCAAGGTGGGGTCTCACCAGAGCAGAGGGGCAGAATCCCCTCTCTCCCCTGCTGCCCACGGTGCTCTGGATGCAGCCCAGGACATGTTTGGCTTTCTGGGCTGTGAGTGCACATGGCAGGGTCATGTCCAGCCTCTCGCCCACCAGCACCCCCCAGTCTCTCTCAGCAGGGCTGCTCTGGATCTGTTCATCCTTCAGCCTGTGTTCATACTGGGGCTGCCCCAACCCAGGTGCAGCACCTTGTACTTGGTCTTGTTAAACGTCAGGAGATTCTCATATGCGCGCTTCTCATGCTTGTCCAAGTCTCCCTGGATGGAATCCCATCCTCCAGGTGTGTCGACCACACTTCTCAGCTTAGTGTCATCTGCAAATTTGCTGGAGGTGCATTAGATCCCTTTGTCTACGTCATTGATGAAGATATTAAACAGTCCCGGTCCCAACACGGACCCCTGAGGGATACCACTTACCACTGATATCCATCAGGAGCTGTTGACCTCCACCCTCTGAATGCAACCATCCAAACACTTTCTTATTCAACTCACAGCCTACCCCTTAAATTATCTCTCTCTAATTAAGAGAAAAGTATGTGGTAGGTTTTTACAGGCTTTACAGAAGTCCCATAAATGACATCTGTAGCACACTCCTTGTCCACTTTCATGAGTGTGAAGGAAATTCTGCATTCCCCTTTACTTTCCTTGTTCTTCATGTATCTTTTTTACAATAGCCTCCTTTTCACATTATAATTTTTACTCTGAAACCTGCAGTTCTTTTTTCCTGTCTTTCAGTATATCATAGATGTTTCAGTATATCATAGAATCATAGAATGGTTGAGTCAAAAGGGACCTTAAAGATCATCTAATTCTCCTGCCATGGGCGGGGAAACTTCCACTAGACCAGATCACTCAAAGACCCATCCAAAGTGCCCTTGAACACTTCCAAAGAGAGAGTATCCACAACCTCTCAGGGCAACACCAGTGCTTCACCACCTTCACAGGAAAGAATTTCTTCCTAACATCTAATCTAAACCTATTGTGTTTCAATTTAAGGCCATTTCTCCTTCTCCTTTCACTACAGGCCTCTATAAAAACTTCCTCTCCAGCCTTTTGTAGGCTCCCTTTAGGTACTGGAAGGCTGCTGTGAGGTCTCGGCAGAGCCTTCTCCAGGCTGAACAACCCCAACTCTCCCAACCTGCTTTCAATGGAGAGGTGCTCGATCCCTCCAGTCATCTTTGTGGCCCTCCCCTGGATTTGTGGTAGTGATCAGTTTATTTTCTGAAAGACTACGTTGCCTCTTACTCTCCATTACTCATAAAAATCCTCATGGTGTATTTCTCAGGTGTTAGAGTGTATACAAAGATGTGATGATGCTTACTGCTCTGTGTAACACCAGGGTAGAAACAGTGTGGTTGTGAGAGAATCCATGACACTGGTTTTGCTGCAAAGGAGAAAGCAGCATTTTGTGCTGTCACACTAGAAAAGTGTGACAGTATTTCTATCATGAGCTTCTTGTAACAGGTTTCATTTCCTAAATAACAGAATTCTACGGAGTGACACAGAATTTTCCTGAGTAATAATGCACCTTCATGCTAGTATACATAAGTCTGTGTTTTTACTTAGTTACTCTTCTTACATGTCTCACACAGAAATTGCATTTAGCAGGACTGATGGCTCATTAGTTCAGTCTAACAGTCCTGAAACTGAATAAATGGACTAAATTTAATATTGACAAAAGCAAAA
This sequence comes from Hypocryptadius cinnamomeus, assembly GCA_013400635.1. Taxonomy (NCBI): domain Eukaryota; kingdom Metazoa; phylum Chordata; class Aves; order Passeriformes; family Zosteropidae; genus Hypocryptadius; species Hypocryptadius cinnamomeus. Next base: position 70,615 of record VYZP01037023.1, on the reverse strand, counting down.
GAAAACCCAATGGTTTCAGTGAAGCTATGCCTCCTTGTTCAACCTCACTCTACAGATGAATTTGGTAAACAGTTTGTTTTCAGATACCTGTTTCACAGTAGCAGATGGATAATCAGGGTTAATGCTGTGCAGCACAACAGCACCATGCTGGAAGTCTTGGAAACTACATTGAAGGGATGGGCTTACCTACATCACACTTAAGCCCTTGGAGCGTTGCTGCAGGGACCAGCAAATGTTTGAGATCCCAGATCCCTGTGCTGCGTGGCATGACAGGCTTGGTTAGCTCACTTGATTGATTTGAGATAAGACTAAGTCCCAAGCCTCTCGATCTCGATTTAGGTGTACATTACTTGCCTAACAAATGCCAGTTCCACAGTCTGCAGTTTCCAGGTGGTCAGTATGTAGCAGCATTAATAGATGAAGAGCTGTGGCAGGTAAGATGTGGAAGTTCTAAGGTTCTAGGCTGAGGTGCCCATGATGCTTCAGCATGTGTTCACAGCACTGGACTCAGCAGTACTGGACCGCCCTCAGAGGCTGCAAGGAGACTCCTCATTTTGTGCAGCTTGTTCTACCACACACACTGAAGAAGAAGTATCAGTGAGCTGTCGCTTCTTCTCCACTGCTGATGTGTCCTTGCTATGTGCCAGCCCTGCCACCAGCCATGTACTTCCAAGTCCATGCCTTTACATCACAGAGTTTGCTCATGACTGTTTTGGTGTCTGCTCTGACCCGGCATTGTGGGACTCCCACTTACAGTTTGTTATCCTTTCTTTGGGAACAGTGAGAGTAATGCCAGGCTCATACTGGTTGCATTTTTAAGCAACTTAACTCTCATTATATCTAAATAAAGATGTTGGGCTTAGAGTCTAGATTGGGGAGCATTGTTCTGTTGTTCCATATAGGAATGCCATCCCTCTCCAGTGAATTTCTTTACTGCATTAGGGGAGAACTGATACCATGTACAGATCTCTCTAACAGAGGTACTCACTGTCCTCAGAGTTGCTCTGTAAGAATTGCATACTGTAATCTAAAGGAGACTTTAAATAATGTCTTTTTATGCAACTCTTTATTCCACTTCCCTGTCTTCTGATTTCTGCTTTTTTTTCACTTTCCTTTCCTTTATTGTTTGTCCCTCTCCTTTTTTCTGGGTTTCTATCCCAGCTCCCCCTTTGTAATTGCTTCTTTCCCCTGCTTTCCTCTGGCATCTTTCAGTTGTTACTCACCTCATTCCTCCCATAGTCTTTGTCTCATTTCTCCCTGTCTTTTCCTTTGTTAATTAGTACATTGTTGGAACTTCTGAAAGAAATTGTTTCACGCAACAGGGCATCAAAGAACAAGCAGCAGGTGCAGGCGTAATCTTGTTCTTTGAACTCCTACCACTACTCAATAGCAAAGCAAAGCTGGCAGGAACAGCTTCTTTTCCTGATTAATTAAGAGAAGAGAGGTAGCTAGAAGGAAAACAAGAGTGGGTGGTGATAGCAAGGGAAGGGGCAAGCAGGGATGGTACAGAAGCCAGAGAAGAGAAGACAGAAATAATGTACACTGCAGAGGGAGTTTAACATAGCTACAGAACTGTAGCAAACCTCCAAGGGCACTCACATCAGGCTGTGCTTTTCTTGATGACCTGGTCTGCTCTGAGCTGGTCATCAGTCCCTTCCCTTGACAACCCTCACCTCTGGGTTGGCTCTTCTGTCCTGCTTAAATGTCCCATTGCTCTTGACAAATCTGGATAAAGTGTATCTGATAATGTACATGTTTCTGCTAATGGCAAAATCAAATAAAAATTTTTAAAAATTATTTACAGTATTGCAGAAACATGGAAAGGCAAACAGGAACAGGAACAGGTACATAGCTAAAACTCACACAACGGAACTTACTGTCAATCACAGCATTGTATTTGTTTGTCTGACCAATTTCATTATGTCATTTCTTGCTGATTAACTGATTATTTTGCAAAATCCCTGTAAACCCCAAATAAACTAACCAAGATTTTATGTGCAAAAATCAAAGGGAAGTCTTGGCACTAAACTATTATGGTAAGTCATATTTCTGTTTCTGACTTTATGATGCAGGATTGAGTGAGCTCTTGGAGTAAAAAGGTATGTTGCATAGCTCCAATCCATATCCTTTTTTGTTAGTCTTTTTTTTTTGCCTTCTGTCAAGCAATTTATTTTATTTCCCTTTTGGTCCAGCTTCCTATATTGTATGAGGTTAATGAGATGTGTTCAAAAGATACCTCTATATAGTATATGGTACTTCCGAAAGAGACTATATCATAAATAAAGTCCAGAAAGCATAGATAGCATGTAAAGAGAAAAGCAGATGTTTCCTTTTCAGAATTCCCTTAACATATAACAAAATGAAGAATAGTCCTTGTAGTTTCAAGTCTGTTAAAACTGCGGATGGGTGGAGTTGGACACTCCTGATCTTTCAAGGACCAAATGACTACACATTTCTGAAGGCAGAATCTCCAAATCCATAAAGAATTTGTGATATGCTTGACTTAAAGACCTACTTGTGTTCCACATGACCTACAGGCAGGACAAACTCTTGGCTGTTTTTAGGCATTATGCTGGGTTTTGTTTTCTTCTTGGAGGACCCATTGACATGAAATGTACACGGCAATTTGTTTCTTCTCTTCCTATCAATATTAGAATCTAATACAATATGCTGCTTAGCTTTTAGGTTATTTTTTTTCCTATAATCACCTTAATTAAACAGAAACACACAAAAATTTTTGTATTTGATTTAAGATTAATCTAGCATTGAAACTGATGGGATTTTTTTCAGTGCTGGGAGACCAAAAGCATAAAGTCCACTAAAGCAAAATATAAACAAAGTCATATAAACATGCAAATGGAACAGCAAGTTCTAGGTTTTAAAAACATTCTTAAAACATCAGATGTACAATATCAATCCTTTCTTCAGAAGGTCACCTTTAAGAACAGTAGTGCTGAAAAACAACTGTTTAAGAACAGTTGCTGAAAAACAGGTATAAAGGAGTAATGCGGGCTGAGTCCTCGGCTGTATATATTAGAGATACAGATACTGTAACTTGGGTAAAGCTGTGGTCAACTTCTGTTTTAAAAAAAAAGAGCCAAAATGGTCAATGACAAATGCAGGCCTCCTCTGTTGGAGTAAGCAATCACACCTCCCTGAATACCAGCACAGATTTTAAACGAATGTCTTTATTTTTCCTTGTTTCTTTGTTTTTCCATCCTTCGATGAGTTCTTGTAGTTTATATTTAGTCTGAGGACAGCTATTTTCCTCTTGGTAAATATGACTGAATGATTAAATTGTTTACTCACTGTCTTAAAGAAACAGTGGGTGACTACTTAACTACTGCAACTGACCTACAAATCTCAAAGTCACTGTAAAAAGAAGTAGCTTTTATATGATGAAATTGTTAAAATAAGATCTGCTAATCTGTATTAAGGTGAAATGCCTTCATGTAACATATTTTAGAGATTTAGACAATGCCTTTGTCCATTTTTGCTTGAGAATAGAAAGTGCTGAAGTTTTTATCCTGCTTAAAGACAAATACCCTCTGCTATGCCACCCACATGTACCCAATCTCTTGGAAAACTAGAACTATGTAGTCCTTTAGGATTGAGAACATAATTCTTTGCCTGTCAGATTATTCTAATAAATTACATTATAATTACTTCCTCATTAGTTACTGTGACAAATGTTGATCTAAAGAGGACAGGGAAGGATATCTTTCATTTAAAATCACCAAAACATGAACAACTGAGATTCCCTCTGAATACTTTCTAGTTCACTAATATTTGGGAATGCTAACATGTTCATTCCTATTGCATATAAGCAAAGAGAGATTTCTAGCATCAGTCTCTTTCAAAAATGTCAATTTTTATTTCCTTTTGAATATCTTGAAAATAGCATCCTTTCTGCTTCCAAGTAGATATTTTTTCTCTCTGATAGTATTGGGCATCATCCTTAAATAATGAAAAAATAGATATTCTTATTATGAGTTGTTTAAAGTGTGAAAAATTAATGTATAGTGGAATATATTACATTCCTAGAGCATGATTTCCTCGAGGAAGGTAGAGAACAAATAACAATTCCAACCTCTGTGGTAAAGCATGAGAGAGGGGAATAATCTGCAACCTCAAAGGAAACTTACTTTCCTTTCAAAGCAAGAGAGACATTGGAAGAGAATATCCTTTCCTCAGGATCCAGTTCCTTCGAGTTCATTTTTGACTGCTAGCAGTCTCACCCTAACCATCACCTGAGGCAGCTCAGTGAAAATCTGTGCTTTATCCCACCACTATGTGAGTGCTACAGTTTCTTGATGTGCATGTGAAGAAGCAGCAGAGGAAAAAGTTGCACATCTGATTCAAAGGCACTTGGTGATCAGATTCACTGAAGCTCCTTTAAGACATTGGAGCAGAATTTTGCTCTCTTCTAAGAGACTAGAGTATCAATTCCAGCCTGCAGCAGAGAATTGAATCAGTGAAGTTTGGGTAACTGGTCTGTTTGTACACAATGACCAACTTGTACCAGAATGTCCTTGCAAGCAGGAGAATAACCTATGTTACTCCTAAGTATTCCTAAGAATAACCTATGTTATTCCTAACCTATGTTATAACCTAAGTTCTTACCCGCAGAGGAATGGGAAAACTGCATTACGCTTCGTCTGCCCAATGAGTTATTAAAGTACGATCAGATTCAGCAGACTCTTTGCAATTCTTCAAGGTGCTTTATGAAGCACTGTAAAATACTGCAAGATGCTGAAAAATAGGAGATTTTTGGTCAATTCTCAGTTCTGCAACTGTCTTGCTCTGGCACCTTGGACAAAATAAATTGTTTGATTACGTACATCTTTCCCACAGTTGGTGAATTACTGGCGGGACTCTTTATTAATTGGGATGCTCCCAGGGGTTTTTCCATTGGGTAATATCTTAACATACAAGTGTTGTTTCTATGTGTGCATCTAGGAAGTGTGATCATGGCTTTTATTTTTATTTCTTTGGTATCCTTGAAAGATCTTTTGTAGCTCTGGAGAATGAGCTGACCTCTTTTGTTCCCCTAGCCTGAAAAAGGTCATATTTTGTTTAACTAACCTTTGAAAACACCAGGCCAAATTCTACTCCCACTGCACCATTCAAAATAGCTGCAGAGTTATTCTGTCTTACAGCTCTGAACCGAGAGTAGTATTTTACCCAAAGCTTTCCATCTCCTGACTTGTAACTAGCCTGTCTTAGTATGTCTGAGAGTGCAGACAGCCACACCTCTTATACACTGTAGTGTTACTTGTATTCTAGACACATACATGTTTTAATAGGAATATTCATTCCTTGGCTCAGCTGAAGTGTAAAAGAGAGAACACAGACTGTTAATTTGGACACAGTTGTGTCTGAAGTACTCATAAAACTTTGGACTCCTTTCTGGCTCATGTGTTTTCATCTGGTCAGTGTATCATAGTAATTTTTTTGAACAATAAATTTGTAACTTATACCTTCATGTTTACATCTTCTACCAGTTCAAGTTCCAATACTTCTTCATTTTTCAGAGGCTTCATACTGTTTTAGATTATTTGGTTGCTTTTGGGATGTTTCTTTCATTTTAGTGTGTTGGGGGGTTTTTCCTAACTTTATAAAATTATTTTCAAGACTTCTATAATTTTCTTTTGATTATGTTTTGACATAGCCTCAATATTATAGCATATTAAATAAGCTTTGAACTAATATACTTAGACAAGGTCATAAAACATGTGAAATTATTTTGTTTCCATTATTTTTCGAACAGAAGGCTTCAAATGCAAGCTTGGACAATGTATTAATGAGAAATAAGAAGAGGCAGGCTATGCAAAACTTTTTTTGTATTTTTCTTTAATAAAAACCTTCATTTTGGTTTCATTTGGATGTGCTCATATTGTGTCCTTCAATATGTTGCTGTCTTAATAGGAAAGCACGAGTGGAGTATCTCTAGCCTGTATTTCACTCAGACTCTGCTTCCTGAAACTTTTGGGTTTTTTCCTGTATTTTAAATTAAGGATAAAAATACGTGTAAAAAGATGAATGTGATAAAGGGCTGCTTTCAGCTACAGGCATTAGATATTTGTTTTCACATAACAGCTGCTCAGGCAAAGCTAAGACTATATTGTGAAAATAGAACTGAAGAAAGGAGAGGATTGGTTTGTTTCTTGTAGAGCTTTACAGATTGTATCAAAATCAGACCAAGGTTTATTCTGACATATGAAAAAACCTGACCATTTTGGTACATATAGCTTTTATTACATGTCATAACAACAAGTGTAAAAACAGGGAAAACCCAAACAAAAGCAACAGTTATTAGTGTTCTGCCTCTGTTGGAGCAGAGGCAGAACACTAAACAGGCAATGAACAGGGATGGTATAGGGTAGAGGACAGGAAGGATGCAGCAGAGCACTACTTCCACACTTGCTCTAGGTGCTCTGTGGACCTTAGCTTTTAGGAGTACAAATCCAGCATATTTTTTAGACAATGCATTTCCTGAAGTAATGAACAATTAAAAATTAGCTCAGTACTGTTTCAAAATGGATGTTAAGCAGAGTTTTTATGTGTCCTCAGAAAAAAACCTGTAATGTCAGGGACTGTTACATAACAGTCAGAAATGTGTCAAGTTTTCTCTTAAAATTACTTCTATTTCATATTCCCATTGGTAAATCCCACAAGGAATTCCAGAACCTTATTTCTCTCATAGTTAGAAGGTGTTTTTTGCTTTTTTTCCCATGCTAAATTTCTACATGGCCAGAGTATGTCCACCTGTTTTTATGATGATACTCTTCTTCATATGGAGTAGCTCTTCTCTCTTGTGGATTTTTACCTTACTGGTATAAACAAAAATCATGTCTCCTCTCTCTGAGTCTTTTCTTCTCATGGGGTTCCATGTTCCTCTGATACTATACTTCTAAAGCTGTTCACTGGATGTGCTCTGATTTAGTTTTTTCCTGAGATGGCCATGGAAATCTGTCTGCCATCACTGATGAGGTTTCTCCACGCACAGTGTCACGGGCTTTGACCATCTATGTGGGTTTCTCCATGTATGGTTGACGTGCTCCAGAGTCCACATGCACAGTATTTCTGTCTCCTTAGTCAATGGCCTTGCCTGTTCTACTCTGTCATACCTGTCACCTGACCACACTGCAGTGATGCTTTGTAAACGTGGATTAATGTGTCCGAGTCATTAATGTCATGTTCAGCCACAGAGCTCCTAGCTTGTTTGTCACTGTGCTTCTTCCAGTATGGCACTCCAGCCTTCACAGGTACTGACTTCACCTCTTTCCTGTGAATGGTGAAGTCCTATTGACTGTGGTAAGAAAACAAATTAAACAAAGCAATTCAACTGATTCTGAGACTTATCCTTGAGGAACTCCATCATAACTATATTCCTCTCTGCTTTCTGCATTTGGAGGAGTGGTATCATCTTTCCTCAGGTAATTCTTTCATCAGGCTACAGTTCTTGAACTATACCACATCCATATTTTCATTACAGGAAAAATAAAGAAATTATAACCATTTTATTTGTTTAGGTTGCGTGAATTAAACTCAAAATTTACACAGTTTTCTGACTGTGAAATAGTTAGCTCCTACAATATGATGATATGTTTGATGACCTCTTCATTTTTCTCACAAGCAGCATTGAATATCCATTCCTGTTAACCTGCCTTTTAAAAATGTGGTACTTCCTCTGATAGAAAATTCAAAACTGCTTCTTGGTCACTGTTAGGCAGAATGCTTCAACCTAACCTGACACCTGAGAATCAAAATTCATGAGGTCTGAATTTCAAGGAGAGAAATGGAGTGGGATGTTTAGTATTACACAGAATCTCATGCTCTTTGTTGGATTGGGGCCTGTATCACTACAAAGTATCACTCTTGTGTTGATTTGTGGTACATCACTGTAAAACCAAAACAGATCATGATTGGTGTGTTCTAGAGTCCACAGCAGCATTTTGAATCCTTTTTCTGACTAACATAATCTTGGGGTTTCATCTCCATCTGCTGCAGGGGATTAACTTTATCCCCTTTACAGATACACCGTCGCAGCTTTCTCTCACACATATCATGTGTAGCAGCTAGCAATTTTAGCTGTTAGAGCTGTAAACAACAGCCAGTAATGAAACCAGGGCCCAGACCCCTGTAGTGTCTGGTCTGATGCTGCCCTATACCTGCAGAGTACTAGAAACATGGCAGAGTCAGAGAAATATCAGACAAGACTGTGGATAACAGTCTCACTGGGTATTTTCTTATTCAGTCTCCTTCACATGATCTCTTGTAGAAGGGCTCTCTGGTGAGGAGACACAGACAAAAGATTTTTGTTTCCAGACACTGAAGGGAACCCATGAAAGTGCTATCTCTCTTTCTAAGAAAGTTGAAGAGGGAGAGAATTAACACCTACATCTGCACATATATATGAGCAGACCTGATTGACTTAGGAAGAACCTCACAAATTTGCCCCTCCAAATAAAATATATAACAATTAAGCCTCCTGGCTGCTCTTTACATGAAAGACAGTTGTCCCTGTAGGCCTGCAGGTGAAAGCAAAAGGCACTGAATTGGGTTGTGACAGGGAGAGAATAGATGAAGGCTGCTGCTGGAGCTCTTTGGGAACACTCCGTCGAACACAGGGGATCATAGTCGCCCTGGAGGACTCGTGTAGAAATTTGCTGCTAATCGTATGAATGAGTAACTTTATGAACAGCACCAACAACGTGGAGTAGCATCATCTCCCCAAAGGCTGGAAGGGGTTGAAAGATGTAGCAGGTTTCTTCCAGCTAGAGCTCCGTGTCCCGCCATCCGCCACCACCCCCACTCCACGAGGTGCGAGAGGGCACTGGGGCAAGAGGGGCTGGCAGTCCTGGGCAGGGCAGCCGGTCCTTCCTGAGTGTAGGAGTGCCCCTTCATTCCCTCGGAAACGGCTCCATTTCCTTCAGGGGGAAGGAGGTTGCCGTGCCAAGTTCTAGGTGGGATAATTTATGACCAGGGATGGAAGCAAAGGAAGTCTCTCGGGGAAGGGAAGGGCACCGGGGCTCTGCATCTGCGGGAAAGGGGAGAAGCTGCCTTCCCTCTCCTCAGCCCGCGGTCAGCCCACGAACCCTCGGGTGAGCCCCCTGGGCGCTGCCTGGCTGCGAGCCGCTCTCCGGAGAGAGGCTTCACGCCCCTGCCCTCTGGGGCCGAGGAGGGAAAGGCGGATGCCCGAAGGTGGGCAGAGTTCGAGGAGCGGTGGGGTCTCGGCCTCGACTCTGCCCTGTTCCCTCGGGCAGCGAGTGCAGGCGGCACTGAGCGCTCACATCCCCGGGGCACGATTGCTGTTCCCGGCTTGGCCGCCTCCGGCTCCGGCCCCTGCCCTTAATGAGATTCTTTAAAATCCAAAAAAGCGAGATTTAATGTTACATCCTTATCTTTGGAGGAGCGCGGTTTTCTTGCCTCGGCGACGTCACTTGTTAAACAATCCGCGGCTGAGCCCCTGAAAAGAGAGGCATTGCACCCTTCGTGCTGAATACGCTTCTCAGTGCGCATAACGCCAAGGCCTTTTGATGTCTCACAATGCGTGTTACGCCCAAAGATTGTCTCTTTGGACAGATCTACAACGCTTGGCTTCATGTTTGGAAGTTAAATGGACAGCGAGGTTGTAGAAACTCCCACGCTTGAAGCTGGCGCAGACACTCGGTACTTTCGCCTGTTACTTTCCATGAGTGAAAGCGGCAGGGGTGGAGGGAAGGGGCTGCTGGTTTAATCCGTGCTCTGAGGCAAAGGGAGGGGGGAAAGCAATCCAGACTTTTCCTCTCTTTTCTTTTCTTCAGTTTATTCTTTGGCAGCCTTAAAATAAGAGCTATGTGCAAAGCGTGCGCCCTGCCTAGGTAGCTTGTGTCTGGAAGTCGCTGGCAATGTTGCTGCTCCATGAAATCAAAATTTATGATTATTCAAATGTTGGGGACTGTGAAAAGAGAGGAAGAAAGAGAGAAAATTAATATTGCAGCTGTTCTTCTGATTAATGAGAGATAATTGCTCATGAAAAGTCACCCCTGTGGCATTTTGTTGTCTCCTGGATCTTTGTTCTTTTCCACTATTATTGAGGACTTTCTTGAAGACTAAGCGGTTCTTTTCAATTTTTGGTATTCAGAAAGTGTTGCTTGGTTACAGATAATGGAGAAATCTCGGGCTATATTGGGTAAGATGTGCCACAGACAGCAATATCACAATGCCACTTTCAGAAAAGGATGGATACAAGTTAACGATGCGCTTTCAATAAAACATTAATAGACTTGTTCACGCTTTTATAATGACCTCCTTAATGGGAGCTGGGGGCAAGTCCTGAAGATTGCGTTCGCTTCAGAAAGGCCAGCGTCGGGATTGCCGATCACTTTGGAAACTAATAGGAAATCAATGTTAGAGTAGCGAATAAATGCGATTATAGCGCAGGAGCCCGCGGCCCCTCTCATACCCACGCAGGACTTTATTTTGAGCGGGACTTTCCCGTACGGGAACTGCCCCAGCCCGGGGCACAGCCTGCCCAGCGCCACCGCATGTCACCCCGATGTGATGATGTTTGCGGCCACGGCTGCTCTGCAGGTGTAGTTTTGGTTTTGGGTGTTTATTTGGGGTTTTTTTGGTTGGGTTTTTTCTGGGTTTCTTGTTTTGTTTTTCTGCTTGAAACGTGTCCCCGGGCTGCGGCGCTTTCCGCTGAGGCAGCTCCTCCCGTGAACTCCGCGGAGATGCGCGCCTGAAAGCCGGGCGCTTTCTCCGGGCGGGCATGGCTTTTTCTTCTGCCGGGAGCTGCCGGCGTTGGGGGAGGGAAGGGAAAGAGTTGCTTTTGTCATTTAAGCCGTGAATCTCTTCTACATAAAGGTGTTAGAGACATCTGGAAGAAAAGAGGGACCAGCACCCAGTCCTGCGCTCGGCGGACCAGGGGAGCGGCTCTGATGTTCTTTTTGAACTGCTCCACTTTCAAAAGGGGGCAATTTCGTTACATTCTCATTTGTTACACTGTCTTGAACTAAAGGCAGACAAAGCTATACTCTGTCACCCCGAGCAGAATGAAGGGAATCAAAGGATTTTCCCTTAAAAGGACTAATTTTCTCCTTGAATTATGAAAGTAATGGCTAGGTAACAGCCTGTGCTCTGTACCCAACTGCTTAATACCTTCTAAATCCTTCCACGTGGCTCTCCCAGTCGTAGCAATTAGAGCTCATTATAGGCTCATAAGAGCTCTCATTTCGGGGATTACTTAATGGACAATGAAATTTTATCGGACAGAATTATTGAAAAATAAAATTGTAACGAGGCCGATGTGATGTGGGCGCACGCCTTGCATCATTCCGCCTGGTTTGGGATGTCTTTGCTTTCAAATGACTTCTTTGCTTGCTCTGGCTTTCAGGGGTGGGTTTTTCCTAGTGATTTCTCTCTCTCTCTCCCCCTCTCTTTTATCACTGCGTTTGGTTTATTATAACAATTACAAATTGCTATTTTGATACGACTCTTTCTCTGTCTGCCTTCCCTTACGACAGCCCCCTCCCCAGATCCACTCTATCACTGCGGACGGCTTTTTCCACAGGTTTGGGGCTGTACTATTATCTTTTCATTTTCCGGAATAGCCTTTCCTAAAGGAAAACAAAAGGAAAAAAATTAAAAATTAACGTTAAATGCAGATATTAGTTCAAATCTTCTCCAGATGCACTTTGCTTTAAACTGGAAGAGCCTAACCAAAAAATGCCATGCTTGTGCACGGCACCCGTGACTAGAATGTCACGGGCCCCACCGGAGCTCAGGAGGCAGAGCCCCCCGGGGATCCCCGCGGCCGCGGACCCCAGGGCCTCGGCGGGCGGCGGTCGCGGGGGCTGCAGGGCCTGGCGGCTGCGGGGCCTCAGCCGAGCCCTGGGCCGCAGTTTGGGGAAAAGTAGGTGAGGTTGGAGCCGACCCGCCTAAACCCCGCGAGCCCCTAATTGTTGTCACAAGACGCGGGATTAGCGCATTGCTGGAATAGCTGTCTGTTTACACTCAGGAGCCCCCGCCGGCCGGTAAACACTTTCTAATTGAATTCTAATCACATTCAAATAGCCACATAACAGACCTCAGCTGCAATTCATAAAACTTTAATTGCTATCCATAAATCCTCAGATCACCGAGCGCGGAGTGTCCCTAAAAACGCTGTTGCATCGTGCCTGCCCGGGGAGGTGCGGGGGGCAAAGGGGAGCCGGGCTAGGGGACAGCCGGGCCCTGCACAGGGGGGCCTGCACAGCGGCACTGCGCGGCGGGACGGGGACGGGGATGGGGATGAGGATGGGGATGAGGATAAGGATGGGACAGCACAGCCGGCCGAGTCCGGGCCCCTCTCTTAGCAAGGCTTGGGTTGCACCGCCGAGCCTCGCTGGTTCCAGGGGCGAGGAAATGCCGGCTCCATCAGAAGGCGGTTTTATTTTGCTGGATTTAACAGTGGGACACTGGGTTTGCGGGCGGGATGGTAGGATGTCCGCGGCCCGGCCCTTGTGCATGATAACCTCTTCTGAACACGTTTCGGCTATTACTGAGCTCCCGAGTTTCTGTTCAGCCTCTGGTAATCAGGCGTAGTCTGTGTTTTCTGCTTTAGAGCGCAATTGTCACTTCCCTTTCCCGTGTCAAGTGGGATGGGATCGGCAGTGTGTTTTAAATGCCGCTTCACATCTGCTAAACAAGAACGCGATAGTCCTTCTATTAACGATAAGTCTCTTCTTAAACTCCCATAAAACAGGTCATTGGAAAATCGCGTAATATGCTGCGAATATCTTGGCTTTGTAATGCACTCTGAAATGCTTCGGAGCCACCGACCGTATTTAGCTGTTTATCCAATTTCACTTTGAATGATTGCTTCAGCAAACTTGGTGGAGATCAAAGAATCCCTCCCTGACATGTTCGCTTTTCATTAGCGCTGCGCACTGCGGTCCCGGAGAGGCCGGGGAAGTTCGCTTGGAAGTTTTCCGTTTTGATACCGTTTGGCTGAGAAGTGTCCAGATATTTGAAGGCTTTGTCCGTTGCCGTAATTGCCAATTTGGCAAGACTCACTTGAGATGAAAAGGGCGAGGAGAAAAAAGAAAAGCCACCCGACCCACTCTACGTGCATATGTATGCACAGACACACAAACGCTCTCCATCCCTAACCTTGTATCCATGGCTCCGTCTGTGTACCTGGCTCCTCGGATGCAGAAAGGGCCTCCTGAAGGAGTCCTGAGCACAGGGAGTGGGCCGGACTGGGGAAAGGTGTTGGCCCCAGGCCTCTGTGGAATCCACGTCCCTTTGGATGTTCTTTTACTGGGGGTAAGGGGGGCGGAGTTGAACCGCTTGTTTCAGGGCATTACCTGCTCTCACCTCTCTTTCCCTCCCGGCGAGGGAACGGAGCGTTCTCCTCGGGGAAAACCCCCGAGCAGAAACTCCTTCCGATTAATTTTATCCCCAGCATCCCGGGTGTGTTGACAGAGGGACATGCCTGCGAGCGCGACGTGTGACGGGGCCGCCGAGCAGCCGCCCCCTCCCCGCTTTCTCTGCTCCTATAATTTATTTGAGGCGGAGGCAAAGGAGTGAAGTCATCGGGCAACGAGCAAGCACGCACACTTTGTCCCCCTCCCCTACCCCTCTTTGGTCCCCCCGGCAGCCTCTCCTGCCGGCCTGGGAAGCCGGGGAGATTTAGATCTGCGAGGCTTTCAGCCATCACGTGTTTAAATACTTGATATAAAACCCCGGCGCAGGGGATCCAGGCGGGGGGACTTTAAGACCGGCCCTCTCCAGGGACCCTTTTGTTCAGCTCTCAAACATAAGCACCTTCTCGACTCGCCAGGACTTCAGTGGCAACTTGGCCGAGCAGGAAAACACGACTTTGGGAGAGCCGCCCCCGGCCTCGCAGCCCTCCGCAATGTCACGCTCCTTCTATGTCGACTCCTTAATCATCAAAGACTCCTCGAGGCCGGCTCCGTCCCTTCCTGAGCACCATCACGGCCAGGACTTCTTCATCCCTCTCAGCATGCCTTCCCCCCTCGTCATGTCGGTGTCGGGCCCGGGCTGCCCGTCCCGAAAGAGCGGCGCCTTCTGCGTCTGCCCGCTCTGTGTCACCTCGCACCTGCACTCCTCCCGCGGCGGCGGCGCCGGCGGGGCCATCCCTCTGCTCAAGAGCCAGTTCCCCACCGCCGCAGGCGAGGCCCAGTGCTGCCCGCGGACCAGCCACGCTCACCACCCGCCGCAGCACCCGCCGCCCGCCGCCTCGGTGCCCGCCGCCGCCGCCGCCCTGGGACACCCTGCGCATCACCCACCTGCCTGCGCCGGCACCACCTACAGCGTCAGCGACCCCCGGAGGTTTCACTGCCTCGGCATGGGTAGGAGCCCTGCGGCCGCCGGGGAAGGGGGGCAGCGGGAGAAGGGGTGTCGCCAAGGGAGAGCGGCTGTCCCGGGTCGGAAAGTTGCTGGGGAATGTCTTCTCTCTGTCTGTCTGTCCTTCTCTCTCTCTCTAGCCTCCCTCCCCCACTTTTCCCTGTCCCGCTGGAGTTCGCATTTCTCTCCCGTCCAGGAGGGTCCGAATCCAGTCAAATTCAAAACGGGAAACGGATGAGGACTGCCTTTACTAGCACCCAGCTCTTGGAGCTGGAGAGGGAATTCTCCTCCAACATGTACCTGTNAAACATTTTAATAAAAAAAGCGAGAAAATAAAAAAAAAAAAAAAAAAAAAAAAAAAGAAAGAAAACAAAAACCAAACCTGAAAAGCAAATTAAAACCTGTAGAGAACCTACTGGACGGACTTCTTAACAAAAATAAGAAAAGACATAACGATCGCCCGTTTGGGTTTGGGACGGCTGTTTGTCTGTGAATAGTTTTATATAAAAATTATATTTATATTTATTTAAATAAATGAAATCAGACGAGAATTTAACTTTTTTCTTCTTACCCCCCCGACTCCCCCTTCCTCCCATGAAGTGCCAGCCCAGTTGCAGCAGCGAAGGTGCACTGGCTGAGCAAGGTGCTTTCCTTTGCAGTCCTTGTCCTTCGTACGGTGAAAGCATCGCTGTATATGTGTCAGACCTGCGTAAAGAGTGAAAATAAAAGCCATCGGCTACTAACACGAACATGTTTTCTGTTCCCCTGTGACTCGGGACGGCTGGGGGGCGGAGAAGGGGGGGACTCCGCTCCGGCCGGAATGCAAATACAGCCGGTCCTCTGAGTCCAGCAGCCTTGTGTTCCTACCGAGCCCGAGCCAGGGCACGCCCTCCTGGCGACTGACAGCTTTCTCCCGTCTGCTGGCCCGAAGGCACCGCGCTGGGGACAAGCGGCTGCCGCCGGCCCAGGGCTGCCGGTCGCGGCACGGGGCCGGGGCGAAGGGCGGTGCGCCGGGATCCCGCACACAGCCCCCCGCCCCGCCGCCCTGGCAGCTCCGGCTCTTCCCTCACCGAGGGGGCTGGCTGCGCACGTCGACCCTTCACCAGGCTGAAGCTCCGCTTATTATTTTACGGGTCGATGTTAAGCAGAAATCAGGGATTTTTTTTCCCCTCAGGCGCCGGTACAGCGTTAACTGTTTTCGGTGTTGATTTCATTAGGCGCCTCGACCAGGCTTAGGGAGAAGATCTGAGTGCAAACCCGTTAGGCTGAGACACAGTTGAAGTTCTCTGCAACCTGCGTCGGGCAGCGCTCAGCCACGGGTCCCGTCCTGCCTCTGCCTTGTGCAGCCCATCCTCAGCTGCTTGCAGCAGAGTTACGGGCGGCTGATGAGAGTGGGACGGACCTGGAGGTAGTCAGTCCCAAATGAGCCCCTTTACAACATTTTTCCTAGTTCCTGCAGTACTGGCAGACAGCAAGTCTATATACAGCTAGCAATATAAGCAAATCAGAAGTGCCTTTTGCACATTATGTTATTTCTCTCACCTTTTCCTTGGATGGATTTTCCACTAATCCAATATACACTTTTGATTCCAACCTCCGAAACAATCCTTACGTTTATCGTGTTTTATCCCTAACTTCGGAGCTTCAGCTCAGAGGTGCGTCTCCAATTTGACTTGCCTCTAATCACCCTCGCTGCTGAAGAGAGAGGCAGCCCCAGCCCAGTGACACTTGCACTGCTTGCCTGTCTTTGAGGAGAGACCAGGTGCATGGGTGGGGCTGGGATAGGATGGAGAGAGCCTGATATGGGCACTGCCCCACAGCCTGGACCAACTTCAGGGCTTGGGGCAGAGGCAGAGTCAGCACACCCATGTCTAACAGGAAGGGAAGGGCAGCACTGAAGTTTGTGGCCTGGACTTAGAAAACAAACACAAAATCTCACTGATCCATACCACTACCATTTCACTGCCTGAGCTGACTACAGAGGCCAGCAGCCCGCATGCCAGCTGGGTGGCTGGGGATGTTGGTTACCCCAGTGGCAGTCCTCTCACTTGCCAGGCTGGGGAGACCAAAGAGCCAAAGACTTGAGGTCCTTGTGACTCCTTACCAGGGGGACTTCATGGAGGGTGTGGCTGAGGGGATTGTCCCCTCTTCCCTAAAATCTGCTGAGGTGGAATCTGGAAACTATTGATTCTCTGCTTCAGTTCACCTGTGTCTAACTTGCTTCTATAACCACAGTGGGTCTTTTCCAACCTTGAAGCATTAGTTCCACAGAAGGTACTGCCCACCCTCTCAGCAATGTCATCCCATGCTGTAACAGGAGGGAGTCAACAGGCCTGCAGCAGCCTGGGAAAGCAAAACTTTGCTGGATGAGAAAAAGCATCACAGCCTCTGAAATCTAAGACTGCAAAACTCAAAGATGTTTTAAAACTGCAAAGATACACTTGATAGAGTGTATATGTTCTCAGTGTAAATCTGTGGAAATATGCACCTCAGTGAATAAATTGGTATTTCCCTCCATTTCTAGAAGATAAACAGTGAGATTGCTCTTCATTACAGTATTTTCCAATTTATTAAAAAAAATAGGAAAATGAAGTTAGTTGATCTTGTAGTAATCAATGCTTGCATGTGTCTTCCAAGGGTTGAGAGGTAATTGTGGCATATTAGTATTATCATCATCATCATCATCATCATATACAAACTGTCATTTGGACAGTTGAGATAATATTTCATTTTATTTCAAAGTAAATGTTTAATGTAAAAAGCATTGGAAAACAGGAATGATGCAATGGTATGCCCTGACACATCTCAGAAGGTGGATACAACCAACTCGACCTGAACCTGGCAGTTCATGTCGTTGTGACAGAAGCACCACCAGAAGTTGAATGTACTGTAAATTGCAGATGTTTTGTAGGGGTTCCACATCCAGCATTCAACATTTTGAAATTTAGGCAAATTTACATTAAAATATGTTGGGTTTTTCCTTCCCCCCCACCTTCTTCTTTCTATCCTTTTTTTTTCTCCTCCCACAAAATGTGAAGCACATTTTTTTCCCCTCACTCATCCAGTGCCTAAGACAGGCAGTGTTCAGCTCCTGATGGAGCCACTCCTGGCATAACTTTGTGGCAGAGGAGTTGCCTGTGTCCTGGGTGGATTGCAGGTATGGAACAGCTCCTAATGACCCTCCGGGTCACCTAGCCCCCCACAGCAAGGCAAAGGTCGCACAACTAAAGCATGAGCATTTGCACAAGATATGTGAGTCGTGTTTGTGTGAGTGACCTTCTGTAACCTGTTGCGTTAGCATCCCTCCAGAGAAGCTTTCCAATTGAGGTATTTATTTACTGACTGTAATTCTAATTAACTCTTTTCAATTTAAAAAAATCAGAAGAAGAAACATCCATCTTGAGGAGTTTCTCTGACCTCGGTCTGCGTGGCTCAGCTCAGACTCACGGCACTGACTTCTCTGGTTGTGGATCCCCTGGCTGAACCTTCTGCCATGTCCTGGTCAGATGTGTTAGCCCACAGGCAGTGTTGGCCGTGGGCTGCTGGAACTTCGCAGTGCCGAAGACACCATGCTCCCTCGGCTGCACTTTCCAGCCCTGCCCTGAAGTCCCCACAGGAGCTGCTGAAGCCTTTCCCTGCTGTCTGAGCTCTTGCCACAATGTCCATGGCCAGCATCTTGCACTTCTACCCCAGACTTGGGGAAGTGGAGGCCCTTGGGTCAGCTCCTTGCTTCCACACGTGGTGTAGCTGGGACACAGAGACAGGTACCCTCCGGAGATTCCCAAACAGAAGGGCTCAGTGTTCTGGCCGGCTGCACATCCTCCCTGGGGAATATGGGGCAGGCTGGGCCTCATCAGTCAAGCCCCAAGCACTCACAGAGAGGAGGGCTCAGTGCAGGGATCCAGGCCAGGGAATTGGGGTGAAACTCTCCTTCCTCAGTACCTCTGGTTGGAGCTGGGGCAGAGAAGGGACATTCTATCTAATCCTGGTGCATTCACCTCTAGTTTATGCTAATTTCCTACTCCCACCCCTCCCGCTGACCTAACCCCCATGGGACACGGCCTCGGGTGCGGCTCCCCGGTGCTTCCTTCGTGCTGCCCTTGCGGGCAGGAGCAGCCGAATCGGCGGCAGCGCTGCTCGGCGGCTCAGCTGCTGCCCGGGGCTCTTCTTCTCTCTTGCACGGTTCAGTCGACGGTACAGCCGCATGCCAGAAAGGATGACACGGGAGTTTCTGTGGTGCCCACGGGGATAAGACGGCCAGGAAGGGCGAGTCCTATTATCACCGCTGTGGGACCCTGGCGAGCGTCCTGACACCAGCTCGGAGGACGTGGGCAGGGCGGGGAGCACTCCCATTCTGGGTCTGGAGCCTAAAGATGACCTCATGCAGTCCTTCGGGAAAGAAACCCGGCCAAAAACCTTTTTTTTTTTTTTTTTTTTGGATACGTTTTCGCGGCTGCTAGAAAAGCCTATTAACTACGATAGCGGGAAGCGCACCCCGCAGCCTGTGCGCACCTCCGTCCGCTGAACCGGGTCTCGGTCGCGGCGAGAAACCCCGGGCAAGGTTGGCAGCCCGGGCCCGGGGCTCCTGGGTGGGACCCCGGCCCTGGGAAGGCGCCCTCGCTCCGCAGGGCCCCCGCCGGTGGCGGAACGCCGTGCGCCGGGCAGCTGCCGGGGAGTCCCGCATGACAGCGGAATAACAAACAGCCCGAACCCACTGTGCCACTCGGAAAACCTCGGGGCGTGTGTCCGCGCTGCAGCGCGCTCAGCCTCGCCGTGAAAGGGCCGATTTCACGCAGGGGCTGCTCTGCGCCCCTCTCCGCCCCCCTGCGCGCTTCCCAGCCGGCCCCGCTCAAGGCGATGAACCGGCCTCGGCCCCTCCACGCCTCCCCCCTGCCCCGACCCCAGCCGGCGTGTCCGGGGGGATTTAAGCTGTTGGAAGCGAACCCAAAGAGATCGGAAGCGTGTGCTGTGTGCTCTGGAAAAATAACTAGTTTCAGATTAATGAAGGAGTGACAATTTCAAGGCTAACGTTGGCACTGCCCAAGCCAGAGCGTGGGGAGCTCGCCAGGCTTTGCTTTATATTGTCTGCTTTTCTGAAGAGCAGACAAAGATGGATAGAGAGACATTGAAAAGCAGGAGGCGTATTTCAAACAGTTCAATAAAGAGGGTTGTCACTTAAAGACAAGAACCATAGTGCTTTGATGACTTTGTATTAGCCTTACCGTTTCAAATAAGTGACTCTACTCTCTTTGCGGAATTCACCGAGTTTTAGTAGATGACACTTCAGTGAAGCCGCTTTAGACAGAAATGAGAGCTCGTAACTGCGGGGCAAATCTTCTCTTCGGGAGGGTTTTACGTAGAAGATTGCCGACCAGGGGCTTTTTTCTTCCCGTCCCCAAATTAAGGAACCTCGGTAAAACCGAGGTTTACAATTTGCGTTAAACCGCTGTATGAAGTAGGGAAAAACGCTCCGCCTCCGTGTGAATGTAAAGAAAGCGGAAGGGAGACCTCGACACGACGGCGACAAACGCTGCCTCCCGGCAGAGCCCAGCAATACAGGGGCGGTCTTTCCAAACCGGTTCCTACAGCCTCGGAGGAAGCACCGACAGAGAGTGTTGGAAATAAAGTTGTGTGGACTCGCCCAGGCAGCCCATGCGTGGTCCCACGCACGCCGGGGCACGGTCCCGCGTGTACGCGCTCTCTCTCCGGGTCCGTGTCCCCTCAGGTCCCCGGCCCTTCCCGCCGTGTCCCCTCAGGTCCGCGGCCCTTTCCCGCCGTGTTCTGGTGGGGCGATCCCTTCCCTCTGCCCGGTGGCAGCCGGGGTGCGGCAGCCCCGGACTGCGCGCGGTGGGAAGGGAGAGACGTCGCATCCCTGCCGGGCGAGACTTTGCTGCCAAACTCGATAATTATTTTATATATGTATAGATGTAAAATGTTTTTTAAGATGAGGACCCCCGACGGCTGCAGCCCCCCAGGCTTTGAAGGCACAGCGAAAGGGCTTCACTGTGGGTTTGAGAGAACCATTTAGTCACTGTTTCATTAGGCACTATTTGAACCTTGCAACATGTGGTAATTTCTGGGGCAAGCTGAAAAGGGGGGATTATGTAGGAGGGACACAAGGAAATTAGCTAACGGTTAATTTAACTCGTTTTCTGGTAGAATTTTCGATACATTCCTAATTGACTGAGGAGGCAGGTGAAGTCTTCAGTTCCAGGCAGACTCATTCACGGTGAGAATAAATGGCTCTTTTTCAACTCTCACTGCTCACAATATATCATCAGGGAAAAGACATGCAGTGAATATGTTGATTTAGGGTTTTTTTATCATTATTATTAATGGAATTACACCCTGCTACGCAGGTGTGAGGGTAAAACCTATACTGCGATGAAATCAGATTAACAATGAAATGAGAATTTTATTAGCTTTCTATGTCATATAGACCTGGATTTAAACTGTCAAAACAAGAAACAAGAGGGGGGAAAGATAAGTCTGAAGAAAACAATGCCAATCAGTGGGCAGAAGCAGTAGCTTGGATTCCAAATGGCAATTAGCTGTAATTCACGGTGAATATTGACACTCCGTACTCTACACCATTTATATCAAATAGAGAATATATGATTAGCCCATAATGGCAAATCTCTTTTGAGTCCGGGGTTTGCCCATTAATCCTCACCGCCCCAATTTGCTGTGAAACCGGAACACTTGGCCGTAAGGTCCGAGTTTAATAAAAGGTCGTGTCGGAAATAAAACCTGTCTGACATTCTTGCCGTGTTCGCCAAGGAAAAGGGATCCGGCGGGATCGGAGTGTCCCGGAGGCGTTTGGGAGCAGCCCAGGAAGCAGCGGAAAAGCAGCTGCGATCCTGCACCGGGCAGCTTCGGACAGCGGTGGGGGCTGCAGGTGGCCCTGTGCTGGGGGCGGTGGGCTGGAGGTGACCCTATGCTGGGGTCTGCGGGATTGAGGTGGCCCTGTGCTGGGGGCGGTGGGATTGAGGTGACCCTGTGCTGGGGGCGGTGGGCTGGAGGTGGCCCTGTGCTAGGGGCGGTGGGATTGAAGTGGCCCTGTGCTGGGGGCGGTGGGCTGGAGGTGGCCCTGTGCTAGGGGCGGTGGGCTGCAGGTGACCGTGTGCTGGGGGCGGTGGGCTGCAGGTGGCCCTGTGCTGGGAGTGGGGGGCTGCAGGTGGCCCTGCGCCGGGGGGCGGTGGCGGAGGCGCTACCTGCGCGGTGTGCGGAGGTGTTGGGCGCAGCCAGGCAGGACCCGCCGTCGCCAGAGGAGCCCGCCACGTCTGCCAAGGGCCCCTTTGTAACCTGCTATAGAAAATGGAGGTATTCTGCATGACAAAGCCCAATTAAACTCGCTATTCAGGACTTCTGCAGCTGGTAGCCCATTGGGAGAGTGGGAGGAAACGCGAATATATTCATTATGCGAAGGGGCGTTGAAAAGTACCGACAACCGCGGGTCTGGGTTGGGTGTTGGGTATGTTTGTTTGGTGTTTTATGTGTTATTCCCGTTATCTATATATGTAATTTGGTGGCCGGGGTGGTAAGAGGAGGAGGGGCGGGGTGGGCGCTGCCCGGGGCGCACAAGTCCCGGTGCACGGAGCCCCCAGCGGGCCGGGTCTCGCTCACAGCGGCAGGAGCATCCTCTCGCAAAGAGGAGCAAGGAAAGCTGCCTGCCAGGCTGCAGGACAGCGCTGTGAAACTGTCGATTAATGTACTAGCAAAGCTGTGGGTTTTCTGTAAGAATTCTCTCTCTCTTTCTTAATTGTCACTCAACGGGGGTCAGCTGTGAGCTGCCAAGGGGCTTTCACAGGCAGAGGGGCATGAAACCCCAGGGTGGACTGAAGGCCATCCAGACAAAATACTGGAGACCTAACACTAAGATTGACCCAGACAACTCATTTATTCATTTGCTTTCCAGTTCTACCTTCCTGAGCCAACAGGCCATAATATATGCATAGCTGTAGTTGGTATGTAAAACACAATTTCCCAAAGTATCTGAGAAATAGTTTACACGTTGTAGTCATCTTTCCCTAAAAAATCTGACTCCTATAATAGTAGAGGAGTTTTAGCTCAGACCTATGTGCCTCTGCATACAGAGCTGTGTTTGGGACCACAGAGTCTTCAGCCCTGACCACCAATGCATACATGTGAGCACAGATCACTCCCTTTTCTTCTGTAGGAGTATAACATGACAGAGAAAATTCCATCTCTCCGTGTTCCCAGTCTTCTCAAAATGCCATGAAGCTTAAGCCAAAATGTGGTCAACCACACATGCAGAAGATGTAAATAGCATCAAGCCAAGCAGCATAAGACATGTAAAATGCATTTGAACAAAACTTGGTATTCCTTTTTTTCTCCAGTATGTTTAGATTTTAACTAACCTACCACCCTTATTATATTCTTCTAGAACAGTTTTCTGAGTAGTCATGGCCTCATATCCTCAGTGTTGCTACAGAAATGCAAGCAGACATCTCCAGTTTAGGTCCTGTGAAGGAGAGAGACATTCTTGTTTTTGTTTCCATTCCCTGGAAAGACCAGTCCTGGCTTTTGATACATCTCTGGAGTGGACAGACAGGGATTCTATGCTGACTTGGTTTGAACCAGTAATCATAAAGACACCACAAGTTGTCTTAGACATTTGTCACAATTAGACATGTGATTGCCTCCACCAAATACAGGAGAACAGTGTAGGTCAGTCAACCTTGCTCATCTAAAATCTGCAATAACCCTGAGGGGAACTAGAAGAGTAACAGAAAAAAATCACTACTCTATGCCATTAAGATCAGTTTTAATTTTGCTGTCATCATTTTCACCCACTCCAATAGTTTTGTTTTGAAATTACAGTTTTTGACAGTCCAATGAAAAGCCATAAGGAGGGGTGGTTTTCTGTTTGTTTGTGTTGTTGTTTTTCAGCATGACTTGCCAATTTCATATTACCAGTTTAAAATTGTTATTGAAATGCTGCTGCCATTAAGAAAAGATCACAAGAGGATGTTTTGGTATTGTCTATTTTCTCTTGCTAAAACATTTTTCAAGATCTGATTTGTCTTTTGTAATTAATACAGGACAGAGTGGGTTTAGGCAATGTACAATTTAATAGATTGTGGCAGCTCAATGCACTGGATTTTTAGCAAAAGTTGTTGAATTGCAATAAAGTTGTAAATTTTTTTCTCTTTTCCAATTGCTGTTAATTATGAGTAAGTGATTGCATGCACAGAATGTAGCTCTCAAGCTTTTTTATTTTTTCTTTCTTACACAAAGGTGAAATGTATTGAGTTCCAAATGCATATTACTCCACCCCAGTCTGCCTTAGCAATGGATTGCTTCTTGAGACAGTCTCTCAGTTTGTGATAAAATGAGCAGACTTTTTTAATCTTCAGAACTAATTATCAGAATGAATTTAAGCTAGAAATTTGATTTACTAATCAAATCAGACCTTGCAGGTGAGCTGCCATTATAGATGAGCTTGAGAGGAAAGAAACTCCCAGCTAAAGATTTTTTCCAAAACAGGCGCCGAGTGCTTCAAACACCTTGATTTGTGGAAATATTCAGGAACAAGTCTGAGATCATCACCTTCATACTTGGAGAGTTTCTTTATTGTCTGTACTATCAGCATAGATAATAGGGCCAACAGTTATTGGAGGTGTCTCCTTGGGGTGGGAGGACATGTGTCCCCTGTCACAGTGCTGACCTGAGCCACTTGATGCTGCTGAGATTGGAGCAGCAGTGCTGGATCTCACCATCCTGAGGATGCAGGCATTGTGCCCATCAGACAAGCAAAGAGGATGATGCTACTTTTTGCATTGAGGGAAATCCTGTACAAGTAAATGAAAGTGAATCCTGAGAAGTGCAGGCTGCCAGAATGATGTGTGTCAGCCTTGTTTATGCTTGAATCTCATGACAGTGTTGTTGCTGAAAAAAATGGCCTTTGCCTCTGGTCATTCATAATTCTCTGGACTGTCCCATGTTTTGCTCTTTTTTTCTTTTCTATGGAAACTTCTGCCCTTGCCTTCATTCCATTTCTTGAGAAATATACAAAATCAGAGGACGTGATCAGATCATCCTGTTTACAGCCCTGCACCTACATGGGAGGAGAGAGCATCAGTACATCTGTATGACTTCTACACTTTTCTAATTGACATTGGCTAATAGATCCCAAAATTACAGGGGGACTGAGTGGGTGGGACAAGCTTGAGAGACAGACAGATGAAGGTTCAGACAGATCACCGTCATAAATTTAGCCTCTTTAGAATATGAGATTTACAGTGTCATCTGCTGCCAGAACCTGCACTCCCATAGCTGCTAGGTCAAAGTTGAGATGGTTTAAATAAAACCTCCAGTGTAAATGCAGGCTTTAAAAGAGTTTTTTCCAGAGGAAGACTTCTGCTGTGTTTGAGATACAGGAATATCAGCAGGAACCATGGTCTGCCTGAAGCCATAAAGATGACATACTTTGGTGGTCCTTTGCCTATAAGAACTAGGGGGTTTTGACTTAAAAAGAAAAGATTTGCATAAAATTACAGGAAGAGGAGAGAGTAAACATAGTGCATATTTAGAGCAAAGGACAGCACTGATCTGTTGTTGTTTTCATAACTGTTTTTTTCCGCTTGTTAGTCTTGTGTTTAATTCTTCCCATACTCTAAAGAGAAATGGAAGTTATTCACTATTTTTTTCTTCATGTTAGTGTTCTCTCTGATGCCCTTCCCACCAAGGCAAACTCCAGGGCATTTGAAAAATGTGACATTTGAAATTAAGGACTATTTTTTGTGTAAAAGGTAAACAGGAGATAGAGATGTTTGAAAACTATTTCTGTTTTACCATAATTTAGAAGGGACAGCTTCAACTTCCCTAGGCTCTGCAGCAAGCTGCAGTCCTCAGCCAGCATGTCTCTCTCTGTATCTTCACCTTGGTTTTCCCATTTGATCTTATTCAGGTTTCAACTTATCTTGAGGGAACTTGTGAATCTTCTAGGTCACATTTTGCAGTAATAATTAAAAAAAAAAAATCATAGGAAAGAAGGGTGTATTATACCCCAGCCTGTCTATTGTATAATGCTGTCTTTCACAGAATTAACAACACAGAAACAACTGTTTTTTCTGGATTTGTTTTTATTCCCTTCTTCTTTTTTTAGAGATTATTTAGGAATGAGATAAGGAAATAGTTCTCTTTCACCTTTTGAGATCTTTACTCTTTGGAAACAAGGGGAATGATGTTGGGCAATGGTTTATTGTTCTTTTGTTGGTTTTATACACATATGTTCTATTACACATATGCATGCACAGTTCTTTCTATACACTAAAAAAAACTATAGAAACTAACAGGAAATTTTGTATTTGAAAAGATTATTTACTAATCAAAATTGTATACATTTGCAAAGACATTTTTTGACAGGGGATGCCGGCAAACCTACAGAATTAACAGCTCTACGAATGGGCAACATCCAGGTCTGAAATAAGGAGTGAAAGAAAACATGGTCCAGCCAGCTCGGAGACGGACTTTAATGGGAAACTGTCATTGGACCAAATTTGCTCCAAAATAGAATTTGAACTAATGCCACCTAATGGAGAGTGGGAATCACTGCGGCAGAAGGAAAGATTGAGGTTTAGGGTCGGTTCAGGGGAGCTGGGTGGGTCCCCCCTGAGCTCTCTTTGGAAGGTATGGTGAAAGCAAAAGGTGAAAGTTGAAAAAAAAAAGTGGGGAACAAAAGTTTTCCCTAAGAAAAGGAGTATTTTGATTCATTGGTGATTTTACTGTTCGGGCTGCCAGACTATACAAGAGGGAACAGGAATGACCATCAAATCAAAGAGGGGATGGGGATTTGAAAACTTCATTGTTATTGTAGCTAGAAGAGAAAATGGCACAACATGAATCCATTCTAGGGCCAATGATTGTAAATGAGAAAGGGAATGGCACAAAGGTAACCCTTTCCAGTCCTAACAAGGTACACTTGTGTGGTCCTAGCACCCTTTGGCTCTCTATTTTGTGTAATTCGCTGGTTTCTTTGCTAGAATTACTGCATGCTTGTAGCCCTGGAGCAGTGAATTAGCAAATACATTTTCATCTTTGGAAAACAGAAGTTTCCATTGTAATTACATTAATGCTAATCAAGAAATATGTTTTAACTGTTCTACAGCATCGTGAAAGTGATGTTACAGTGACTAAAGCAATACTTTTGGTATCAGCCTACTCCACCCACTTAGAGCACTCCAGAAATGGGATGTTTTTGCTAAGATGAACTGTATTCTCAACAGAAAAGGTCAAGGGACAAACATTTCAAACCCTGAGCCTGGCTCAGATATGTGCAAACACAACAGGAGTTGCAAACAAACCTTGAAGTGTCCATGCAAACATAAATTTGCACAAGGAAAGCAGGATGTGCACATAAATGGGAGTTTGCTCACATACACTAATGAACTGGAGCAGAAAGCAGCAGGAAAGTTTTGCTTTAATTATTTTAGAAAGTGAAGCCGGATGGTGATATTTGCCTGGGCCACTTCACGCTCTTGGCCGTTTCCCACCCTCTTGGGAAAGTGCTGAGAAGGCTTTGCTGGTCTGTAGGCACAGCTTGGTGGGTTTGTACACAGCTAGAAGAAAAGTGGGGCAGGAATTCAGGAGTGAATTACAGCGAGGGTCAAACAGATCCTTATGGAAAGCCTCCTGGGGGCTGTTAGAGAGCTCTTGACTGTTAGAGAGCTGCTAAATCTTAAAGCCAGATTTGGAGTAGGGCTGCAGCAGGACTGAGAGTTAAGTGTGGGCCAAGGTGAAAACCAAGTCTCTCCAGTTAGGGGTTCTCTAACTCTCATGGTATATTTTTTGTAGACCATTTGAATTTGTTAACAGAATTTGTAAAAAACTGATTAAAAGATTTTGTGACTGGTACAAATATTTATGTTTCTCTCTCAGTATCTCTCTATATATCCTTTGCATATTATCAGAACACTCAGAAATCCCAGCATTATGCATCTTCTAGCAAATAAATGACAATTTTAAGGGCTACTTAAGGGGGAAATATACCTAGGTTAAGTTTATAATGTAAATTATATTTTTTAAAGAAAGATACATACTACAGATAAGGAGATGGGATTGGTCATGACTTCACTTTTAGGCCTCAGTTACATCTTCCATCTAACATAAAAAGTATTTGTATACTTCTGTTTTAATTATCCATGCCAGAGGAATTAACTATTTTTCCTAATTTGCATTTTCCAATACTTTCTGGTACTTAATAATCTAAAAATGCTCCTTTTTTAGGACCCTATTGCCCATCTGCTTGTGTGGAATTTGGAAGTTTCCCACCATGTATGCATAGCCACTGCTCTCATGTTAAATTTATTATCAGTATTCTGACTCAAAGGAATAGGTTTTGAAGCACAAGAGAAGACTGGAAGTGCTATGCACTGAAATAAGTGCAAGTGTTCATTTGAATGGATCACAAAGCATTTGCACATCTCAGCAACATGAGGGTAAAATAATTTTCCAGATATGCAGGTTATGAAATAGCAGGAGGGGCCAATGTGTTGTCTAAGTGAAATGTATTCTCTCTGAAGGTTTATATTCAAATACAAACATGAAGAGACTGATGTTTGAATTGTTGGCATCCACAGGAAAACAGCAATGGCCTTGTCAGCAATGCTGTGGGCAACTCAAAAAAACCAGAGTGCAGGATAATTTCTATCAGCTTTCTTTTTCTATTCTTCTAAGGTTTCATTAGTCCAATATTAAGCCTCAAGGAACCAAACTACTTTGCTGCATTTGCTATGCAGAGCAAACTTTCCCTTGATTCAAAACAGATCTCTACTGAAATTGTGTGGAAATCTGTCACTGCTTTTACCCTGCCGTAGTTGATTGTATTTATGTACTTAAGTTTCTCAGTTTCTTGCAGAAAGTATGGTTTGTTGGAGCTTCCCCCACTCTGTGTCTTAGAGAACACTTACTGACATCTCTTGTTCTTACGCTGAGGAGGATGAAAATAATGCACCACCAAGTACAGATGATGAGAGGCAGGACCAGAGACCGAGTTTTGCAAATGCTGTTGTCTGTGTTGCTCACTACTCAAGATCAGCCCAGTATGAAGGAGTGCTGGTGAATGCTGAAGCATTTGTTTATACCCTTGAGCCACTTGCCCTTTTGCATTCAACAGATTGTCATTCCAGTATTCTATGTCTTCCTATAGGTTACCTTAAAGTTTTGGCATAAGGAAGTGTTTCACTTCGAGGAATGCCTACTCTCATAGAGCACGTTCCTCTGAGATCAGTGACAAAGTACTCTTTGATTTCATTGACTGCAGGGTCAGTTTCTAAGATAATACTGACTGTGTAAGAACTTTGAGCGTACAAACCCCAGACTGTAATGTCACACAGGACAGCTATTCCTATGATATTCTTCAATGCACTGTCATACACTAGTCCTCCAACCCCTACCTTTTCAAACAACAACAACAACGACTAAAAAGAATGTGCTTTACTAAATGCTCAGGGAGAGAATTTTTACATTGAATTATTGTGCACACTAGATTTTACTATCATTTTGTGGGCAACAGACTGTTGGCTTTGAGATCCAGGTATCCTACTAAGCTTTACTGCAAATTTTTGGGAGATATGTGTATTTCTGGCATTCAGTGTGTGAAAACTGGCAGCCTTTGCTCTGAAGTTGGTGAGGCACTATAATAAGTGCCCATTCATCCAAAAACCCCCAGAAAATACAAATACAAAAAAAAAATTTACATACAGTAAGACACCTTCTGTGGAAATACAATTTTTTTCTGGTTTTGTTTTTTTCTTTCACTCGGAAATGTGTACACAGGTTATTTTCTGTTAATACTGAATGGTAACAATTTAAGCACACACCTGAAACCAATTTTCTTTTAAGCACAACAACCCAAGAAAAAATAAAATAACATGTAAAAACCATTGGTTTGGCCCATTTCAGCTTATTTATTTTCCTTCATGGACTGTATTCCAGCCTGCTTGAATAAACTCTTGGACTGCGTGCTTGAAGTGAGACAAAATGAACCCTCACTGGCAGGAAGAAAAAAACAAAATACAAGAATTGGAGATGCTATATATTTTACAGAGTGTCAGAGCTGCCTGTTATTCCACATTTCCCCAGACTGCAAAAATGTGAGAACTGTCAAAAACAAGACAACCACCCACCCTCTGCCCTAAGTAATGATTATAAAATGTTGTAAATATGCCTCAGTATTTGCACACATACTTCCTTTTTTTTTTTTTTGTTAGTGAAATAGAGTATACAACATTGTCAAGGGCATATTTTTACTTTTAACATGCCTTAAATATTCAGTAGTGCATTCAAATTCTTTGGAAAATAGTCATTATACTGCATAGGGAATTTCAGCTTGAAATACTGAAAGAGCGTCAGAGAGAGACACGCACACTTCGCTGTAAGCAAACATTTCTGTCACTGTGAACACAAAAGCTGTCTTGTTTATAGTGTTTCAAGTGAACCATTTTAGAGGTACTGCAGTGGATTTGCAAGATGAGTTGACAGTGCTATTGTTAATCCCACTCATCAGTGTAAGTGTACAGGGATTTCCCCTTGGGAACCAAGTCCAACAGGCCTTTGAATCAGAATACTTTCTTATTTGATGATCTCTTTACTGACCTGATCCTGCTTCTGCTTCTGCAGTAGGTCAGCTAAAGGCAAGGGCTCTAAAGAGAAATTTTGAGAGCAGTTTCTAACTAGAGGAAGCAGGGGATTGTTGTTCTTAGCATTTAATGTCCATTGCATTTCTTATCACTATGGCTATACACTGGAAACGTTCCCTTTTAATTAGAGAATTCAACACTGTGTGAGCACACTTCAGAGGTTAAGTATGTGATTAAGTGCTTTCCTGAATCACTCTCTGGAGACACCTCTCTCTTTCCATGAGTGCAGAGGCAACCAGCTCAGCTTGGGTACCTGCATATAGAAGGCTAGAGCTGGCTATTGTTAAGTTCCTTCTTGGTGGATATGACTGTAAAAGGAGGCTAGACAGTATTTCATTTCCAGATCACATATATCGAGTTCCATCAGGCAGTGTCTTCCTCTCCAGGTCTATCTGGTGTCATAAAAACCTCATTCAAATTGGCTTTACCCTCCCTTGGGCAAATTCTGCTTCTCACTATGCTACAGATCTGAAGGCTGCAGCAGTGGGTGTCTGCTGCTCACAAGCTTGTCTGACCCTCCCACTTGCTTTCTTACTACTAAATGTTAACATTTAATGTTTGGGAGCAAAGTAATTGTGGATGTATTCCTTGCCAGCTCAGAAATTATGATGAGATTTTCCTACATTTTTCCCATGTTTTTGGGCACAGGGTAGTGAGTAGGAAGAGCTGGGAGAATTTTTCAGGTGTGGGGGTTTTTTTATGTGGGTGGGAGGTCTATTTTCCAGTCCTGCCCTGTCTGCATTCCATATATTCATCTTCACCTCTGCGAACTTTTAATGGATCTTCCTGAGGAAGGTTTAGAGTGAGTAGTAGTACCTCAAAGGGGTTTTGTTTGGATCAGGCAATTTAACAGTGGAAACCTGGAATAATTTGATTTAGGAATAGCAGTTATGGGCAGATGCATAGTCAGTCTGGTGTAGCGATCAGACATTAGTCATCTGGTAGGCAAGGAATTAAACCCACTGGCCAGAAAACGTGGAATAAGTCAGGTCAAGCCCCTCGCTCCTCCCAATTCCTCCATCCCCATCCAACCTGTACAATGACTGTCAGAGTGTGGGGTGTGCTTCAGAGTGAACTCATCAGAGCAGCTCACACCTGGTTGCTGTATGGCATGTATGTCAGAAAAGGACAGGGACTGGGATTTTCTGGTCTCACCATCATGAAGTCAAGAGTTATTGAGCCAATGCTGCTCGTACAGTCTTGGCAAAGAGGCAAAGATTGGGCAAAAACCTGAGAGGCCTAATTGGATCTACTGTGCTGTTTTGACAACTTTATAAGAAAAAATAGGGAGGGTAGTACCACATTTATCTAATACTTCAACTTCTGTGAAGTTTTAGTTAGAAGCATCTTTGCACATGATCTAGATTAGTTACAGATGGAGAGAGCACATACAGGATAAAATATTGCATACTCTTTTATTAATGACATTGCTTCATTTTGATGTTGACCTCAGTTTCAGGTCATCTTTGCAAGTTTCTGTATCAGGCCCTAGATTTATGCTGCATGTATATTGTCCAAACTGGGAGGATTTCTTGGTATTCTCTGCTTCCTTTTCTTAAACACTGCTAATTCATGAAGCACTTATGCAGTACCACAAATTTGGGAAATCCATGCTGTACACTAGTAATTGGATCTGGCATATTGAAAGAAACTTTCTTGTGATGAGCAACAAAAATGACACCTTTTTAATGGAAAAGAATCTATATTTTCAAATACAAACATGTGTATAAAGATTTCTTTTTCATCTACACATAATACAGTTAAATAATAGTTTTAGCAGGTGCTTAGTTTGGGAAGTCTCTCAGGTGATTTCCTGGAGTAGTTAATATAAAATGGTAGGTAATGTACACCTGCTTTATTATCTTACCTGATTCTCCTTTCATATATCAGGGGTGCAGCAGTGGTGTTATTTCAATGGGATTCCTCCTGATTTGGACCATGTAGGCAAGAGTGGGAACTTTTTATTCTGAGCTGATGAACATTTTGTTGAACTGCTCAGGAAAATATTTTGACTGATGAGTGAAAATGCCTGTAATACAGCACTCAATATGTTTGGTTGGCGTTGCTGTCATTTAAAATAGTCGGCTGAGCTTTGACAACATGAATGTTTGCTATCTTTTCCCAGGAAAGTAAAAATATTTATTCATTTCAGTGGTGAAAAAACTGGCCTATCAAGAAAGTATTGTCATTTCCAGAAGACCATTTTCAGATTTACGGGGTTAACTCTCTTACAGTTTGATTTAAAATATAGTTATAATGAACTGTGTGAAGGTTTCAGATGATGCATTAGAGCAATATTGCTTTTTGTAGTAAAATGACCAACTGTTATTTCCATTCCTCCAGAGTTCATAAGAGTTATAGCCTCTTCCTGGAATTTGGAAACAGTGCTGATTCACTCCCCTTTAAAAGGAACTTTAAAGCATGGTGGGAAAATGTTGCATACCACAACTCTTTTGAGCAAAATGCCACTGCTGCCTTTTTAATATTTAGCAAGTGCAACACCAGTGAGAAACCTACAATCATAGACTTTCTTCTCACATGGAAACATAATCAACAGTCTCAAGAAGGAATAAGACTTGACAAAGCCAAAGTTGGGAAAAATGTTACCCTGACATATTGGTGTTGGTGTGTTTAGGATGGCAGGAATTTTTTTCTGCTTAGAAAGCCATAGTAGATGGAGCAATACCATTTTCCTTTTACACTTGCCCTCTCTCCTGTAAGAACTGAAATGTGACAAAAGAAGTCAGTAAAGGACTTTTCCAGATTTATTTTTAATTGCTCTACTTGCATTTGATGGCTCTTTATCAATACGAAGTTGAATCCCAAGTTCCTGACTGCAAGCTGAGCTACAGCCTTGAGCTACAGCTGGGCTACAGCTTCAGAGCAAAACAGTTATACCAGTGTAGAAGAAGGCAAGCATTGCCTGGGATAAGATGTTTAGGACTTGCTGCACTGTTTTTAAGGGAGAAAAAGGCACAGACACTTCTAGGTGACAGACCAAGGCAACATTTCTGGGGTAAACTCCTGGGTGGCACCTGGGTGACAGATGTTCTGACACAGCCATTTACACTCCAGGCAGCTCCACTCCATTTGCATCTAGCACCTCCCATAAAGCCATCCCTTTTTTTCATAGTCAGCAGGGATGGACCAGGTAAACTTAATAGGTTTAACGAGGTGATTTTGGCTAACCTGAGCCATTTTAGGAGAAACCAGTCAAGGAGCAATCCTCTGAGCAGCTGTGTGGATAGGACAGAAGCTGGTGGAGTTTCCAAGTGGGGATGGATGCAAGGAGCAGAGGAGCTGGGGAGCTCAAGGGCCAAGCTGCTGTGACGTTACCAAACGATGTCGCTCAGCAGGTTTTGTTAGCCTGGGCATGGTGCCACGCAGCTGAGGGGACAATGTGCAGCCAGCAGTGGCTCTGGGGTCTCTGTAGAATGCCCTGCTGTGTAGTGTAGACATCTACTTTGTGTTTTCTTCAGACCATTCATGCTACAGCTGTTTCTAAGAGGCTAAAAATGCCTCAGAGTTGACAAGATGCATGGAGTTGGAGCCCAAAATGAGATTATTAGTTTGTCTGATGTGGGCTCACGTATATCTCAGGTTATTAAATTTCACCTACTTCTTTTTTGGAGTCTGGAACTGATCCAAAGCCTACTGCAGCCTCTGGAATTACTCCAGAAAGTTCAATGGGTTGTGATTCAGGCTTTGAGTCAAGCCTCAACTTTATACATTTTTAATTATTGAAAGGACTCTAATCCCCTTCTGCCTCCATGTGTGCTGATACAGAGACCTCATTTTCCACTGGTTAATGCTGGAATTTGTCACTTTTTGTAGGAAACATGCAGCATTTTCATTCAGTGTAATCAAATTGTGTGTTTTTCTAATAGATTTTGTGGGTATGTTAATGGAGTTGTGGCACAGACTTAGGATGGGGCTGACACAAATTATTCCTAAAATTCAGTGAGTTGTGAGCATGGAAACAGAAGTATTGTCCTTCAGCTTCAAATTACAGATCTCTGCTCCCTGAGCTGCAGGTGATGTCCCCAGAGGTGAAGAGTGAGTCATATCCACAGAGGTGTATCAGCATCCCTGTTCAGCTAAGTATTCCCAAAGCTTTGAGAAAAGGAAAAAATCTGTCTGGTTGCTAGAGTAATGAAAAGCAGGTATTTGCCTCGCATCATTCACAAAAATAGCAAGTGGAATGCATAAAATTTATTTCAAGACAAAATATTTTTGCTTCTGGAAGCAGAAGAGAAGAAGGGGAGATAGAGAAATGACAAGGAGACTCACAAAGCAAAGGTGGCATTTGCCACGTGAACCTGAGCAAGCAGAACAAAATATTTCTCTCCACCATGGGAAAATCTTAAGTTTTCTGTCTGTCAGCAGCAAAGAGGCAACAAGTGTAAGCAAATGAGAAGAGGTTGGCACAGCTCCAGCCCATATATAAAATTATTTGAAGAAACTTAGATGGTGAGTGCTGAAAAGGAGAGAGAAATCCTTGAGACCACACTGATAGCAGCTGTGTTGAGTTACTTAAGAAATACCCACAAACTTAATTCCCTTTATCGTTTCAAAAAGAAGATAGAATTGAGTGTTGAAAGAAGAGTGCAAGGGCTAATTGTTTTACAGATAGAAATAACATGAGGTCCAGATCATTCTGCAAATATGAGTTCCAGTTTTGCCTGATTTAATAGCATTCCTTTACTCATGGTGCTGTAACAAGAAGATTCAGCACATGGCCAAGGTGTGTAGTGAGATGCTGAGCCCTCCACACCACTTTTGAAGGGCTGTGTGCTGAGAAGGAGCCTTCACAAGCTGATGCACTAACAATGTGCTGAGCTGCCCTCAGAGGAGAGTACCAGCCACCAGTGAAGTTAGCAGGTTGCAGCTTTGCTTCCATTCCTGCAGCCTTGGTTCCATTCAATTTTTCTTGCCTGCTGTCCCAGCAGTTTAATTTAATACTTAGGACTAGTCCTAGCTAGCAGATAATCACTGCAAGCTTCAGAAAGGTGTAATCTTTCTGATGACCTGCCCACTAATCTAGGAAATCATGAGCAAATACTGAACTTCCAACAAGCCAATTAATGAACCATCAGTGCAATTAATGGTTTCCTTTTATTTAGGACCTTTAAAAATCCTGATAAAGAGATATCTACCTCTCTGCACTGCAGGGGTTTGTGAAGTGTCGTAATTCAGCACTAACTCTTAGCATGGGCAAATCTCTGCCTCTTCTTAAAGCTCTGGAAAATCAGACTGCAGTTACTGCAGCCACCAGCAAGGGATGAATTGGTGCATACATAGCAGAGGTTATTGGAGAGGGAGATGCCTCCTCCCCATAAGAGGAGCCATTGCTTCATAGCTTGGTTCTCCAAGCTGGGAATGGGATACAAGAGTTTTGATGCCCACTTGCTGTTCCTTCTGGCAAAACAGATTATCTTCAGGATTATATGGAGTCTGAGACTAGGGCCATGAGAGACCTTTCACCTCTCAGAACCTCTGCTGCAGTGCTCCTGGTGACCAACCCACCATTTTAGAGGACAAAATGGAAGCAGTTTATTTATCATCCTAAACATGTGCATCATCAATATTTACTTCATTACTGATGTTTTATTTACCAATATATTTAAGCACACTTTTCTTTTACCTTTTTAAAATTTTTTAAAGAGTATTCTCCCTTCTGGTATTTACTCTGTTGATAAATTTTCAAGACATTTATACTTCTTCAGTTTTCAGTTTGACAGACTGAGGTAACCAAGTCCTCCAGGTGTCCTCCCACTTTCAAGGTAGCTCTTCTCCTGTACCTAGGATTTCTCTTTCATGGGTATTCTTGAATACAGCTGAACAAAGTCAACCCAGTGCCTTGCAGAATGGCATTTGTTCTTCCATCTCTCTGATGTTATTTTCTATCCTGATATATCCTGTTATCTGTTTGCATTTATTTATTTATTTATTTATTTGTGTATTTTATTTTGGCCATTATGTCTGTAGGAGATCAAAATTATCCCATCAGTCTACAAGCCTTTCTTGTATCCACAGCAAAAACTGTTCATATCCCATTGGTAGATGATCTTGATCTCTAGATTTCATCTTTCTTCTCTCACTTCAGTCCATAACTTCTTTTTTGCCCACTGTCCTGGTCCTTTTACCTACCAGTGATTCTTCCCAGCTTGGTGCCAATAGACCATATTGGCAGACTCCTCCCTGCTGTACTGCTCTAGAAGGGTTTTTGAAGAGCAGCTGTGGCCTTTGCAGTCCTTTGTCCTCCTGGAAGAGCCACCATGGATACTGTGTGTTGTTACTGTGTTGCACAGTAAATCCAGCCTTGAGCTTCATCACGACCTTTACATATATACAACATCTGGAACTGGAAACCTACTGCACTGTAAATTCTATTTCTGACCTTTACATGTACAAGATGGCCTAATGGTTCTTAAAGGAAGTGACCAACTTCAGTGCAGACACCTTTCCATATTTCTGATGATAAATATAAATGAAAGGAAATCACCTAGCTTCTTGGCAATTGAGTCTATTTTAAGTTTTGCCTTTTATCCTTAGTGACCCAGAAAACCCCATGTTCTTTCTTTAAGATCTTCCTTCCAATACAGGTAAAGAATACCTTACTGTTTGTTTTAAACATTTTCATACTTCTCTTTATGAAATTTATGATGTCCCTTCCTATTAATTTTCTGCCTAATATTTGCTGGCTGCAATTTATGTTTTCTTTATTAGGATCTCAAAAATCTGATTTCACATTTTGACTTTGTCTTTCCAACTCTGCC
This sequence comes from Hypocryptadius cinnamomeus, assembly GCA_013400635.1. Classification (NCBI taxonomy): domain Eukaryota; kingdom Metazoa; phylum Chordata; class Aves; order Passeriformes; family Zosteropidae; genus Hypocryptadius; species Hypocryptadius cinnamomeus. Next base: position 33,831 of record VYZP01037023.1, on the reverse strand, counting down.
AATTTCTGTGTCATTGTGTGGTACTCATCTCTCCATCATCTCTCCTCTAATGATGCTTCTACTTGTCTCCATTCATCTCTCCTCTAATGATGCTTCTTTCCAAGGAACTCCTTGATGCTGGATGTGAGGGGGTTAAGAATCTGCTGGGGTAAAATGTGTAACGGGAAAAATTAATGGACATTGGGAATTATTAAACATAAAATACTAAATGTCTCCTGCATTTGCCTCTATTTCTGTGTTACTATTGACCATGGGCTTGTGGTCTGGCTCAGTACAGCTGTTCTTGTGGACAGTCTTATGCACAAATCCTGGACTTTTCTGATTTCCTTTAGACTTTAACAGTGTGAGAAGCTTTGTGTTTAACTGAAATGTCCCCTTGTGAACCCCAGCTGTGTGTCTGGAGGGTGCAGAACCAGCATCACCTCCTGCACAGAGCCCTTGGTGCTCACAGTGCAGCAGCACCCACTGCTCCACAGCATGTCTCTCTCACCTGGAACCAGCCAGAGCAGCTTCAGTGCTGCAGACCTCAGCTCTGCAGACTGCCACTGGGACCACTCTGACACAGGAGCTAAGGACTGTCACACTTGGCCTCTCAGCCACGTGACTGCAGACTCCAGGACAGGCTTATCTATATTTATATATGTCCATCTATAGACATTCATGTATATAAAAAGCATCTTTTGTGGCAGTATACCAATCTTGACTGATTACATTCTGCAAAAAAACTCCCAAACAAGCCACTGCTGGAAACAAACCCAGGTGTGGGGGGAAAATGTAGATAAATTAGGAAAGTTGATGGATAAAAGTGTGCTTGCATATATAAGACATGGAAGGCTGCAGTAATAAATTGCTTCTGTATGTGGTTTCTTCATTTGGTTCCCTACATTTTATTTTTTAGTTTTTCCCCCTAGACAGTAGTGAAGCTGGTTTTGGCAGTTTCTGTATTAGTTAGAATATCAAATAATAGATTTTTTCTAATCTTTCTCTGTAAGAGGTGACTTATGAAGTTATCTACATTGATCCAGAAATGGTGCAATATCCTTCTCTTCTGGAACTTCTTCTGTGCTAAGAGATGGAAACACAGGAGAAGAATTGCACAACTTTGCTGGTTTATGGGAATATGTCAGGTCATGTAAATAAAACAGCATTCTTGAAATCAGAATATAAGGTAACACTACCCACTTGAAATTATGCCCATGTCTGCATATTAGGCAACTATAAAGTGGCAAGTAATATACAATATTCTCAGCAAACTTGGCATATCTTTTTCTCTTATGAGGGAGCTATTCAAAATTTTTTTTTTTTGATAAAAGGTTCCTTGTGAAAATATAGAACTCAAAGACTAGGGAAACAAACTAGTATGAACAAATAATGTGACAAAAATATTTCAAAGGAATTTCAAAAGAGATGCTTGAGATAGCATTTCAAAACTGTGCTAGTGGGACTTGATTTTTTCAAAGGGTTTCTCCAATAAGAATCATAACAACCCAATAGTGATCAAAGTTTGTAATGAAGCAAATTTAATGCCACGATATAACTTTTTGATCTATGTCACCACACCCTTCAGAAAAAATAAGTGACCTTTGCATGTCAAAATCCTTTTAATATTAGTATAGGAAATGAAAAATCTTTCTAAAATGCTATTTTCTGTTCAAAGCAGTTGTCAAATAAAGTAAATAATAGCCTAAATGTTATATGCAGTCATATTTCCTAATTTTTTTTTGTTTTAATATTACCTGCATTGCTGAAAGTGCTGCATATCTCATTTTCCTGAGGCAGCATACCACTTATCAATATTTTCATAAAACAATGTATTTTTCCAAAACTTCCTGTCTTTTTGTGTACCATAGGCACATTTAGAATTGCAATCACCCTGCCTGTTCAAGCCATAATGAGCCACATCAACTTCAACCAGACGATACTGGAGGCAGAAGAGGCTGGAAAGGAACTGTGTGCATTTTTTTTGACCCTGTTCCTGTTTTTTGCCGCTCTCTGTTCTCAAATTTGTTTAGAGAAGCCTTGCATCCCCAGGTTGACCAAATCCACCAGAATCTCTTTCCCTCTCAGGTATATATCTGCTGACTCAGTCCAGAACTGCAGCAGTGATCTCTGCCTGTGCCACAGGCACAGCCCAAGCCTTGGCACTGGCTTTGCCACAAAGGAGCAAGCACTGACCTGTCTTTCTCCTGACCCAGTTTTTCTCTGTCCCTGGTGCAATAAATGGGAATGTGCTACAGTCTGAAGACAGACAGATGGAGGAAGAGTCTCAGGATGTGACTGTTGCAAGAGCTTGAAAGTGAGCCAGCAAAACTTCATCATTGCACAAAGGAGTAAACAAGCTCAACTGGAGTATGGAGCTGAGATAACCCCAATGTTCAGTGTCAGCTCTCAAGCTGGGGAGAGTCACCATGCCACAGGGATGTTTCCCATTCTTGTCTCTCTTTCTGTCTTTTTTTTTTTTTTTCCTATATTCTTTGAGTGGAAAAAAAAAAAAAAAAGGAAAAATTAAACTCAAAGAAATGTGGAAGATGGGAACCTGGTAGTGTTTTAAATGGTTAGGTTTTTTTCCCTAGCTATGATTTGGATCTTCTTAATTTTGCCTAAAATGAAGAGATTTCTCAAAGAAAAAGAAAAAATTTCTGCAAGAGTCTATTAAAAATTTCCAGCAAAAAGCAGTGATCTGTTTTGGCTTATTGAAGCTTTTTAATTTATGTTAACAACTGCCAGAAGCCCATTGAAGCAGTGATTTTGCACAGTTTGCCAGAGAGGGATTTGGGATGGAAGATATCGTACTTGATGGTAGAATATCTATCCTGTCCTGGCAAGCTACATTCAATGTTCTGAGTTTTTCCCATAGTGATGCTGAAAAAGAGCCGCTGACATGAGGAGATGTACATATTGGTACAACTTGTTGAAGTTTTTTAACCACCTTATGGTGAGTTTTAGGAACCCTAATGTTCACTCAGGCTTCAGGTGGTATGGCCAAGCAGAAAGACTTTTTACATATGATATGCAGAGGTATGGGTTATGGAGTTCCTGATTAATTCTTATGTAGATATTATAACAACATTTTTTTTTGTGTTAGGGAAAGAGCAATCCTTGCAAAAATATTCTGTTGTATCTAATAAATTACATTTCAAGATGAAAAGCTACTATACTACCTCTGAGTAATGTTGCTCACTACTTAAATCCGTCAGCAACTTCAGAAAGTATTTAGTAAAATATTTCGTATGCTACAGCACATTTTTTATTTTTTAAACTACTTTATACCAGAGTGGGCACTACTTCGTGAGAGGAGAGGGAAGCAGGAGGATGGTGGTCCATCAGTCTATAGCAGGCATAGGCATCCCAACAAATTTAAGACCTTTGTTGACCCTGTTGTCCTCAGGATCAGGACCTCTAAATTTTAGTAGCTGTCTGGTGGCTACAGAAGCCTCTTTATCTGCATCCTTCCTCTACATGATAGCAGCAAATCCAGTGACTCCACCAGATGCAGTGCACAGCCTCTTTGAAGAGTGTCAGATGTTGCTAGCACAGCGCACTTCAAACCCAGAGAGCACCAGCCCAGCTGATCTGCAGGGAGTGAAGGACTGCTTGGTATATCTGCCAGTTCAGAAGCCAGAGCCAGAGAATTTCTGCACATTTTTGGGACTATGTGTGCAAAGCAAGTAGGATGCCTGCTGCCTGTGAATGGAAAGTAGAATAATGAAAGACACTATGAAGAGGAAGGAAAGAAGCAAAATCTGAAAGCAGCCCTTACAGGGCTATGGAATGATCTCATAAAGCTCTGAATGTGCTTTATGAAATCTACTCCCCTGTGGGGTCGTGAGCAGTTGTGTTCATCTGGCTTCAGACAGGAAAGGATCTCCTGGCCCCATCACCCTGTGCACTGCCACCACGGGGCCTTGGGGCCCTCTGTCCCACCAGCTCTGCGCACACTGGAATCCCGTTGTGTTTCTTCCAGAGACGCCTCTAAATCTCCAGGGGCAGAAGTCAATTTTGGATGGCATGCAAGAGTGCTTGAAATGCCTGTGTAGAGCCTGCTCCTCTGTTGTGAGAGGCTGAGGAATCTAAGTGAACGGTCAGCTTCTTGAGATTTAGGAAACAGTCTGGTATTTAGGCTAGAGTAAAAACAAATGTTGCCTGCAAGAGCAGATGAGGATGCTGTGTCTCACTTCCTGGAATTTAGGGCTGGCAAAGGCAGAATCCTTTTAATTCATATCATATCAAGGTCTTCTGCACATTCCTTCTGAATGGGAGATGCTGGAAGTGGAAAGTTGGCTCTGGTTTTTATTGTTTCCAAAACAAAGTCCTTTTGGTGATATTCCTGACAGAAACACTAAAAACTTTTCCTAGAACCCCACCTCCAATATACTGATTTTTCTGAGAGACCTCTAACAGATCCCTGTAGGTACAGCCTGTTACATAAAATGTTGTCCTTACAGATTTTCTGATTTACCATTTCAGTTTTCAAAAAGTGAAAAACATCATGGATTATCACGATGAGTTCAAAGAAAAAATACATCCTCTTGGTCCTGTTCTTTTCTCACTGTAACTTTGTGGATTTCAACCATTATCCCTCTTTTACATCAGTGAAGTTACTGTAATCAGTGTGAAGTGATTGGTCTTTCTCCTGTACAACTAGCACTAACATGAGCTGATCCATTTCATTTACTTGGTTGAACTCAGTCTTTTGGACCATAACTCCAAAGGGTTTCACGTGTTGGCATGCATGGGCCCAAAGTTTTCTAAGCTAATATGAACAGAAATAGTGGGTGGTCTGAACTTTCACCTTGGTAGCCTTGTAGCTGCTTTAGTGAATGCTAAGTGGGTAATTAACATAAATGCCAGCATGAGGGCACAGGCCTCTGCCTATGCTTTCTCCACAGGCTTAGCTCTGTCTACTCTGGATTTTCCCTGCTAGAGACATACTCGTGCCACTAATGTGGACCTAATCATCTAATCATCAGCAAAACCACTCTCCATCCATATGGAGAATTTGAGGACTGGCACCAAAGCATTTCAATATGCCTGGAGACCACCACCTTAAAGACTAGGAAATACCCTGCCTGTACCCTCTGCATGTGGCCTTTCTTGCACTGTGGTCCTGTTCTGATCCCAGGTCTCAGCATAACCCCCGACCTCAGGAGACCACAGACTGCATCCAGGTCTTTTCCAACAGAAAGCCTGTCCTCCAGTGTGTTACTCTCCTGTCCCTCTGGCCACATCTATGGGCTCAGATGTGGTGGGACTGATCCTTGGGCCTCCTCAGCAAATGGTAGAGACACAGGTCCACAGGAGTTAGCCATTGCGTTGCCATACTGATGAGACACAGTCAAACTGACATCAGGATGGCATCATATTTCTCAGCACTGACTCCTTACCAAAGCCCCAGTGCTCCCATATTTTGGATTCATTACCTGCTCTCATAATGAAAGGGTTATTTTTTTATCCGAACAGGTTAAAAACCATCATCCCTGGCACTTTTTAACCTCTGTAGAGATCTGAAAGGTTTTCTCCCTGAAAGGACACCTCACCACAGACTACTTTGGGTTTGACTTTTGTGGTGTCTCCTTTCTGTTGTGGTTTCTGGAGATGCTGCAGGAGTTGCAGAGCTGGCGAAGCCATGGTGCTGGGTGGAGGGAGCCCATAGTGCCTGTGCTTACAGACTATGCTAATTTTATTTTTGCTTCTGGGTGGGAAGCCAGCAGTTGGTTTCAATCCCAACTTGAATGTGTCTTTCTCCGAGTCTGGCTCTCTTCTTGTGTAACACTGTGACGCTGAGATATTCTGGGACACTTTTACTAACCATGGCAGAGACGCATTCCCGGAGACTGGAGCGAGGGTGTTTTTCAGTGCAGGGCCACATGTTTGAGTGATTCCATCTGGGAAACCCACTCTCTCTGGTGGTCTGATGGAGCTGAGGTTTACTGACCTTCATAAAACTGTGCCACCCACCACAGTATGACGGCCTCCCCCCGGTCACACACATTCCCCTGCACACTGCACACCCCTGTGACCTGGGGCTTCACCCTTGCTTCTCCTGGCTTTGGGCAGGCAGAGCAGTTTAGAAACAATGATGGCAGAGAGAAGGGAGGAAACAAAGCTACCCAAGAATGACAGCAGGTTTTACTCAGGCTCCAGTGGATGCTTTGAGGGATCCAGCATGTTTTTTTGAAAGACGGTTTGTTACATCCTTAATTCCAAATAATCCTCACTGCTGAAATGGGAAGCAAACATCCTCCACTGTGATCCTGCTTCTCTCCTGCTCTTCAAAATAATTGAGGAGTGATACTTACACAAGGTGACTGCCTACCCTAGCTCCTCTTGTCCCTTTATCTTCATTCAGATGCTAATGATGGTTTAAACCAATGTTTGTGATTCACAGGCCTAAAGCAAAGCTAGGCAGAAGGTCTGCAGACTGTAGAGGAGCCAGCTATTTTTAACTCTCCTCCTTCCCTAAGTCAATATTAGGACAAGCAGCAATGAAAAAGGCCAACACACGGAGAAAGAATTTGAAGCCAGGAGAGCTGCAGAAGCCATCAGAACAAGCAGCCTCACAGGGCAAAGGGCAGCAGAGAGACACTGGCAGGTGCTAAGTGGGCTGGGGGACCATTTGTCTCCCACAAAAAAAAAAGCACTAGACTCCTCAGATATTTACAATGGCTTCTGTCCGCTCAAACTGTCTAACTACCTATATATTTTAGCCTCCTCTAAACAGAGCTGCATCCCTCCAGCACCCCTCTTAATGGCAGAGGCTATGGTTATACTTCTGAGCACTGTTCTGATCAGCCCCCAGCTGTACAGCTGCTAATGTTTCTGGAGTAAAGCATTTCCTCAACCCCTCATCTTGTCAAGTTGACTAAATCCTGCAATGTTTAGGAAAAGGATAATCTGAACAGGCTTCATAGATTCTTTCAGACTACCAGAGACTGCTTGAAGCTTGCTTAGCAAGAGATTCCCAACCAAGGTTCGTAGAGGTGTGGATTTCAATAACACCTTTTTCCTACAGTAGTATATAATACATTGGGAGAAAAACAACTAAGAAAAGAAAAATATAAGTTTAGTGATGGAAATGATGGAAAGGAATTGCAAGAATTTATTTGGATTTATGTTGGCTTTACAAATGTTTTCTCCTATTGCAAAGAGAGGGAGAGAATATTCTGTACTCTCTTGACAATAAGAAGAGCATGCTTATTTTTCCTTTGACTATGAAATAAAAAACAGAGATTAAGTGACCTGTGCCTATTCCTTCTTCTCAGTGTCCATGGCTGATGGACAAAGAAAACTGCTCTGAACTGGGCATTTTTTGTATCCTTACTGCTATTCTTTCAGCATTTAGCCTGTTAACAAGGAACAAAGGAAGCAAAACGTGGATGGGAATAGGGGCCAGGTTGGTGAGGTATTACCCCACAATTCCCTTTCTCTGAAAGAAATCTCAAATGTGTAAAATCAGAATGGGCTCCATCTTCCTGGCTCTTCCAGTACATGTTCTTTCAAAGGTGCAGTCCGGGTTCTCCTCCCGTGTTTGCTTCCTGCACCCTCCCAGGGCACTCACACAGAGCAGAGAAAGGATGGTGGATAAGCTCATTGCTACAGGAGGTTGTGTGATGTGATGTGTTAGGGTGCTTCCTAATTCCACAAACCTGCTCAACAGAAAGATTGAAAGATTGCTCCGTGAAAGAGTCAGCTTCACCATGGTGTCTTTGTTCACTGATTCAGCAAGGAGTCAAAAAAAGAAGGCTGACAAGGCTTGATACTCATGTACTCTTGAAATAACAAAATATATTTGACTCCTCCTACATGCCAACTCCACTTAAAAAGAGCAAAGTACATTTTCCAAACACATATTCTTCATACCCCACAAGGAATCAATGATAACTGACTCTTTCCCCTTCACCCCTTCTTTTCCTACATACCTTAAAGAGAGATCTGATTAATCCATGAAGAAAATCTGGGACCAGTCAAGAGAATGACAAATACCCTTATGATTTCATTGGGGCTGAAAGCCAGACCTAACAAAAATTGATCAGCATCTTCTCACCAATTGCAATCAAATTATGGTGACATATTTTCTACAATGGGCATGGGCCTAACAATTACAGTGATAGTGGACATAGAAACTGTTAAATGTCATCTCGTTTTCTTACAGAAAATTGTGAAGCAATTTATAGTATTTCAGCATTCCTCTAGGAACTCCTTGCAGAGGTTGCTTTCCAGGACTTCAAGGAACTAGACAATTGCTCCTTCTCCATGTGTTGAGTTTAGCAGTCAGATAACAAGGTTTGCACCATAAAAAAACCCAACACGTTGATTAAGGTATAAATTCAGAATTATTTCAGTGCTTGTGTTGTGGCTAGAGCAGTGAAATTCATGACTTCAACAGCAAGCAGAAGCTTGCAACTGCCACAGCAGCATTTGTATCCTTTTAATGGATTTTTTTGTTGTTGTTTGGACAATGTCCTGCAAAATTAAAAGTTTCTGTACATAACATTTTAAGCACAGTTGCTTGTCAAGGGTTAACTTGGTCAGCGGAACCTAAGTGAAAGTTTTAAAATACTGCTGTCATACAGAACAAATGCCTTCAAAGTGTCTATAGCATATGCTATTTAAAAGAGCACTGAAATGAAGTCCTGGTTTTAATTATTTTTCTTTGCAGAACTTCTCTAACTTTATTGCCAAAGAAAAGACTTCCAGAGCCAATTTTTAATCTTAATTATACCAGATTCAATCTGGAATATTTCCCTTGAAGTTAGAGTTACACCAGGTTTACACAAAGCAGAATCTGGCCCAGTTTCCACATTAGACTCTTACTCAAAAGATAATTTAGATTAAAAAGCAAAATATCTGACTAAAAAAAAAAAAGCCAGCAGTCTAAGGATGTAACTAAATGCTGCTGTATCCTCTGTTCTTGAGCTACATCAGAGCTTTCCTGTCAAAGCCTGAACTGTAGCTTCACATGCATGGCTATGGGAACCTTTCCCTGCATTTTCCTCTCATCTCACTCTCTCATTTCTCTCTCCACAACCACCTTGCTCAAGAGAAGTGCATATAACTGAGTTCTCTGGAGGACTGTCAACAACAAACAGGCAAGTGATCATGTAAGTGAGGCAGAAAGTTCTCTCTGCAGAGTTACATGAGGTACAGACTAAAACAAAGTGGTCTCGGAGAAAAAGGCCAAATAGTCTTTTGGAGAAGTAACAAAAAAAGAGAGGAACTGTTTCCCTTGACATTTCAGTTTCAGTCTCTCCTGTCTCTGAACTAAAGAAAGAAAAATGAGGACATGGGCATTGGCCACTTCTTGGACTGGCTTGAGGTGTGATTGGAGCCTGCTTGATTTCTTCTGTCACTGATTAGGGCCATAGAACCTTGAGTACAGCAGACACACAGTGCTGAAAGAAGAATGAACACGTGATTTGTGCCTCCTGCTGACATACCTCCAGCATAATCTCGGTAAATATGAGTAAAGTGACTGAACAAATTCAATGACTAAGAGGAATGGCTACATTCACTTCCAGGTCTGGAACTTTTTGCTGACTGTGGCAACATGGATGCTGACTCTTGCAACTCCTAGTGGTGCCTCCACACAAACCTCAATTCTGCAAGCTCTTAGGAAGCATTAATGCCTTTCCATCTTCTTAATCCTTGGGATGGGGCAGATCCATGTTCAGAAACACTCCATGCCACAGAAATAGAGGGGCAATGTTTTGTTTGCAGGGGTATTTTGGAGCATGAAAGATCAGGCGAGGAGAGGGATCCTTTTAGAAACCCAATCACAATTAAGAAACCTTGGCTGTAGCTCCAGGATTTCCACAGCAAATCACCCCAAAGGTGTGTGTTAATCACTAAGCGTCAGAAGAAAACCTGTTGCGGGGTGAAGCAGAAAAATGACACCCCTTGCCTGGAGCATGGGCGGTTCCGGGTACTCAGTAAACAGATACGTTTCTCTCCTGAGTCTCACACTTTATGATGCTCAGCCTGTCTTGGCTCTCCTGTGCCCATGGTAGGAATGTATGGTAGACACGATCAGCCCAGGAGTACGTGGGGACCGACACTGACAGAGATGTTGGCACATGCCCACCGTGTCACAGTGACCACGACCGGGACATCCAGGGTGGCCTCCACACCATCCAGCTCCCCCGTGCAGAACTCAGGGCTGGGCTGCCAAGCACAGTAGCCCGAGGGGAGTAAAGCTGGTACTAATAGTAAATAGCTCCACAACGAAAGCAGCTTGGTCTGGCTGTGGTTTTGTCCTGCTGTAATCCATTAATTGCTGCAGCTCGAAAGAACAAAGGCAGAGATAATGGTCTCGGGAGTTATGAACCGAAGTCAAACCTGGGCTGAATCAGCAGACGATCCTTTGATTTCAGAGGGAAAACTTATCATTTGTGGCACGGGAGGAATTTATCTCTCCGCTTTACTTGCAACACGCCACATCCCCCGAGCTGCTGAGCCGGGTGCGGGCTGGACCTACAGGGCTGGAGCCATTAGGTTCCCGGACGGCTCCTCTTCGCCATATTCTCCAGAGCCGGACGATCTCGGACGGAGGCAGCAGCGGCTGGCGGGGCGCGGTGCCCCTGCCGGGCTCAGCCGCTGCTCCCGCGGGCTCCGGTGCCCTCTAGTGTCCCGGCCGGCGGTGGCACTGCCCGGGCGCCCTCGGCCGGCGGTGACGGCGCCCCGGAGGTGCCCGCACCACGGCGGCGCTGCCTCCCCGCCCGTCGGTGAGGCTCCCCGCCCGGGGCCCGGAGCGGAGCGCGGAGCCAGGCGGCGGCGAAGGGCCAGGCGGGGAAAAACCCCTTTCCCCTTGCTTTGCCTCGCCCCTAAATTTCGTTCAGCCTGCTTCTGGACCAGAGCGGGCTGTTTATTCTGTCGCATCAAAAAAGTCAGGGCGCGAGCAAAAGGAAAAACAAAGTCTGTTTTTCAAAGAACAAGGCTTCCACGGCTGTTTTGGCATCTTTTAACGTCGAGAGCCAAACGCAACAATGAAAGCAAAACAGCTCGACGTCGTGGCAGCAGCAGCAGCGTCGGTGGGAAAACGACGGGCATGGGGAAGGAAAACGACGGGTGCGGGGAACTACCTCAAACAGCCATGTGGCGAATAAAAATAAAGGCTAGGGAGGGCAGGCTGGGCAAAGTTAATTTCTTTTGTCTGGCTGCTTGTCCTCCCAGTGACACGGAATCCCTGCTATTCAGAGCTAAATTCTGTTGAACAAACAAAATAAGGGAATCTGTACTCGTGGAAAGATGGAAATAAATAAAAATCTAAAAATCTGGTCGGACTGTAAATGTACACAAGACCCTCCCGCCGCCAGAACACATTTCCCGGAGGGGCTCAGGCCCTTGGAGTTCCCGTGCTTAGCTCTCCTTCCCAGGTGAGGCAGCGCTCACCGCTGTATTGTCTTTCCTAGGCGACAGATGTGAACACAGAGCTGAGGCCGCCCTGTTCTCCCTCTCTCAGGGGTTTGAGGGGGTCTCTGCTCCAGGCTGTAGCTGCTCTTCAGGCTGTTCTAAAAGGTAAAAAGGGTGACTACTGCTCCGTGCATCGCGGAACGTGGGTAACGATAATTAAACCCAGAGAAGCTTTCCCATCCAGTCAAAAGGCTGCGGCCCCTCAGCGGGGGTTCCCGCGGAGCCCGGCCCGGGGCACCCCCTCTCGCCTGCCTGGTCCCGCCGGTGGCCACACAAGCCACCTATTAGATTGTTCAATAGCTTATCCAGTTAACCGCTCCCCGGCTCACCCTTGGGAGAGAGCCGCAGGAAAAGATTTATTACTTGAAACAAATTGTGATTTCCCCAGGGAGGGGGATGCTGAGCGGGAGGGGGGGGAAAGGGGCCTTGAAGGCTCCCAGCCCCCCTGGAAACGTTTGAGAGTGGAGAGACCCGCCCAGCAATAACCCGAGCCGTCGGTGCTCCCGCTGCCCGAATTCTGACGGCGCCGCGGGCCCGGGGAGGGGGACACACACCCCAGGGGGCAGGTTGGGAGCATAAACAGGCGAGAGCGGCTCTAGCCCGGGCGCCGCACTTTGTTTGAGACGTGCAGCTTCCATCTGTTACCACATAAACACACGCTAACGGGATGCTTTATGCTCCAGCCCTTCGGGGAGGGGAAGGCGGGAGGACAGGGGAGAGGTAAAAAATCCCCCCACCCCCAGCCTGTCCTCTCGCTAACCCCACGTCCCCCTCGCCTCCCTGGACGGGACCCCCCTGCACCACATGGGGCGGGAGGCAGAGCTCAGCAGCCGTCCTGGAGGGTTTATTTTAACTACCACCTCCTCTGCGCGGCACCAATCCATAGGCACCGCCGGCCCGGCGGAGAGGGATCGGCCCAAGACCAGAGCGGGCAGAACCGGCCCGGTGCTCCTCGGGTGGCGGGCCCTTAGTGTGGGGAAGGGAAAGCTATGGCGGGGAAAGCGTCACCGTTCCCCAGAAGGGTCCCTGACCGACGGGACACCTCCGTCCTCGTCTCCACAGAGCCGTCGGGCCCCCGCCCAAAGGGCAGACTGGCCTAGCAGGCAGCCTTGCCAGTCGCCCAGTTTACAATTTTTATTTTTGACTGGGTCTTGTGAGATCCCACGTGGAAGCCGTTAACGACCTCTCGATAATGATCATGACAAAGGCATTATTCAAATGAGGCAGGTAATTGCAACCAGAAGGCGCCTCCTCCCCTTTCCTTTTGCTCCTTTCTTTTCGAGAGAGTAACTCTCGCATTACATCTCGCCCTGATGGCATTTCGCCAGGAATCAGCCCGCTCGTTGAACCAGATACGCTCACGCCGGTACATCGCGGCCCGAGCCCGGCAGGATCTCCCCGGCGCATAGGCAGCTGATGCTCATCTTCGAGGGGTTTAAATTTGTGAGCCTGTAGCTCTGTTCCAAGTCATGATAAAGCATTTTCTCCGCAAATTAAGGGGTTTAGGATGCTCTCGTCCTCTCAGATGTTCCAGGGTGCGGTGTGGGGTTTTTTCTCCTGTGTTGTTTTGTTTGTTTGTTTGGTTTGGCTTTTTTTTTTTTTTTTTCCCTCCATGCTTTTTTGACTCACTGGGAGCCTGTTGTTTATTCACAAGCATTACGGTATCCTGTTAGCATTCCGACCAGGGGCTGCTCATAGATCTGACTCCGATGATTTCCTGGAGGAACATGTGGAAGCAATAGCGGGGTTGTGCACTCACCCGAGCCGAGGATGCACTAGTGGAGGGCGTGCAAAGGGCCGGGAGCACCGCCGGGAACCTTGAGAGCCCAGACAGGGGTACCTCAGCCCTGAGCGCGCATCCTTGGGAGCTGGTTCTCGTTTCTACCTCTGTGCTCTTCGGGGCATCTTCGTCTCAGAGGCTGAACTCTCCCTCGCTTAAGAAAGAAGAAAACCACTGGGTCGTGGCTCCTGTTCTCTCTTCGAGAACAAACTTTTGTTTAATACTAAATGGGAGAAAGAGGTGCGGGTGGTGGTGGTGGTGCTGGACTGGGGAAGGAAGGAAACGGGAGAAGCCCCGGCACGCAGCTGTGGGGCCGGTGCCCTCCCCAGAAGTCCGGCGGCAGGCAGGGACCCGCTCCGCTCCGCTCCGTTCCTGGGGCTGCACTGCCCCCTCTCCCGCGGCCGCCGCATCGCCGCGCTCCGCTCGCCGCGCTCCGCACGAAGCCTGCAGCAAAAGGGCGGCGAGGGCAGCTCCCCGGCAGCTCCCTCGGCCACCCCTTATCGCCAGTGATAGCGACGGCCAACAAAGCAGAGATACCCAGTGCTGGTTCCCCGGCGGGGATCAAAGCTCCGTCTGGAGCGTGTTCAAACAGGACGGGCTCGGACGTGCGCTGCCCGCGCCTCCGCCGGCACCTCCGGCCCTTGTCGTTTCCCTGGTTTGGTTATTACTGGGGTCAGTTTGAGCAGGGCAAAGCGAAGGCAAACACGAAGAGAAGGGTGTTCTCGGTCCCGTCGGAGCTGCGGGCTTTTGGGAGGCTGACTCCTGGCGAAGGTTACCTTTCGTTGTGTCTTTCATTCATAAATGTTAGTGATTCGTCTCTCCCCCTGTCTCTCTGCGCCTCCTGGTCCTGGCTGGCTCACGGCCGTCCGTCCAGCTTTCTAGCCCAAACCCAAGCGCAGCGGTGTACAAAGGACACGAGGAAGCCGCGAATTCGTTTCCAAATCAAACTCCCCATCCATAAACTCACACTGTAAGCGTGGACATCGAGCCCGGCGCCCGAGCCACCGTCCTGGAGAGCCTGAGGAGGGAAGACTCATTCATGAAATTTGGGAGCACTCTGAGTTTTCATGAAAGTTTTTTGGGTATT
>VYZP01037023.1:0-19350 GCA_013400635.1 Hypocryptadius cinnamomeus | reverse complement strand
TGGGAGGACTCTGAGTTTTTTTTAAATTTTTTTGGGTTTTTTTTTTTTTCCCTTTGTTTTTTTTTTTTTTTTTTTATTTTCTCCCCCTGCAGTGCAAAACTCCCCGCTTCCCCCTTTCCTCCCCCTCGCCCCTGCCATATGGCCAACCTCCCCCTCCCCTGCGAGGCTGCCGAAATCTGGAGGCAGAGACTGGCCCCTCTGCCTGCGTAAGAGCCTCCCGCCGGCGCGCCCCCCTCCGGCCGCAGGGCTGGGGGCGCCGGGCGAGCCAGCGCGCTCTTATTCTGAAGGGGCCTGAGGGGGGCTTCATTTCCTGACAGCTATTTACTTAAAGCAAATGATTAGTTTTGGAAGGATGGTCTATAACATTGAATCAATTACGGGACGCGGTTTGTGAGACCATTACAGTCGGATCGGGAGGGAGGGCGAGCGAGAGGGAAAGAGCGCGGCTGAGCAGGGAAAGTCACAAAAGACGTGGACATATTTTGGATGTTTTACAATCTGCAGGATTGGGGCTGCGGATTGTAAAGGAGAAGGTAAGAGGTGCGGGGCGTTTTCCCCACCTTTTTCTTTTTTTACACCTTTTCTCCCACGTTTTTTTCCTCGTTTATTTTATCAGTTTTTCTTTATTTATTTGTTGGGGGGTTTTCTTCTGGTCTTTTTTCTTGGTTTTTTTTTTTTTCCTTTCTTTTTTTCTTTCCCTCCGATGCTCTGAGCCGAGCGGAGGGCTTCTTCCCTCGGGGCGCAGGCGGCGGGCGCTGGTGACCCCGCGGAGGGGAGTGGGGGTGCAGCGCTGCGCCGCGCCGGCCGTCGGGGTGCGGCGGCGAGCAGCGCGGGCAGCGCTAATGACAAACACATTGGGACGGCGGCGGCCACCGCGCCGCATTCCTGCCGCGGGGGCGGGAGCGACCCGCCGGGGCTCCACGGGCAGCGGCCGTGCCCGCCCCAGGGGGGAAAGCGGGGACGCGCACCGACCAAGTAAGCGGTTCCTTCTCTTCTCGCATCCCTCGCTTCCTTCAGCGCGCTGCTCTCCCGTCCCTTCCCCCACCCTTTGTTTTTCACCACCTTCCCTCCTTTAGATCCCCTTTCTCACCTCGCTCCCCCCGACCCGGTAGCCTAAAATGCCCCGAGATCCCGAGCGGAGGCACGCACACTAACCCCGAAAGGCGACACGATCCCCATCTCTGCGCGCCCCGTCTTTTTGTTTTAAAGTGTCTCGGTGAAAGGGAAGATGCTGAATTTAGACAGGGCTGGTACCTGGAGACTTTCCAGCCTGCAGCCCCTCTCTCAACGGGAATGCCAGCCCTGCCGTATGCCCTGCCGGACTGCTGGACCCCACTGCTTCCTACCCCGGGAAGGGAAAAGTCTTCGCGGCCACCCTTTGGATTTTGTCAAGCGCAGAGTTGCAAACTTGCCAGCCTCTGCCAGGCTGGAGTCCCCTGCAAAAGTCCTAGGAGCAGTAGGAAATGGCTTTTTGGCTGTCCGCGGCATTGCTCAACATTTTTGGACGCGGATCCCGTAGCTCAGGAACCGTTCCAGAGAACAGGACTTGGACAGCTTTTTCTGGAGCCAGCAGCGACAGATCTAGCAAGGCAGCAGCAGTCCCAGGGCACAGCCGGCAGCCCCCGGGGCTCGTCCGCACCCGTCGGGGAGGCGGCCGCGGACCAGAGGCGGGAGCGATGCCCTGGCCCCCACCAGTGCCGGGGGCACGTTCCCAGCGCCCCTCGACGGTATTTTCGGCGCGTCTCTTGCCAGTGTTCGAGCTCCCTAGCGCTCCTGCGGGGCCTAAGTCTGCACGCACGGAGAAGGCAGCGCATCGCCTCGGCCCCGATGGGAACCTACGAACCCGTTCACGGGGCTGCGGGAGCATCGCTCCCTCTTGGTCCCACAGCTCCCAGCGGGGCACAACCTCTGTCCCCCGCCGCGACTCCCGCCCCTCTCCAGACCCCGTGCCCTGGGGCTTCGTGCTGCGCCTGACGGAGAGGGCTAGAGAAGAAGCGTCGGGTCGTAGCACCAGCTCCGTAGGGAAACACGTCTGTGCTCTGCTCCTCTCCATCTCCCCTACCCCGCTTTTTCTTTTCCCCGGCTACCCCGCATTAAGAAAAAAAAAAAAAAAGTCGCCTCTCCGGCTTGGCAAAGGCTTTCCTATTGTTTCCCAGACAAACAGTGAAGTGGCTGGGAGCTGCCATCTCTGCTAGGTTTGCTCGGTGTCCCGGGCAGCCTTTGATCTGCAGCGGCTCCAGCCGTCGGGCTGCGCCGAGAGTGGGCGGACCGAGGGGAGCCGCGACAGCGCCGCTGTCCCGCTCCCCGGGGCTGCCGCCCGGCTCCCCGCGGGCCGGCAGGGTCTGTCGAGCGCCTGCAGCCTCATGGGGGCTGGAGGGTGCGAATGGAACTTCCCACCAGCATCCACACCCCAGTCCCGAGTGGCTGCTGCCTCCCCGACGGGACGCACCGGGGGAAGCGGAATGGCTTGTTATGCTCTCGGCATCTCCCAGGGCCGATGTAGAGCCCAGCTGGAGTCCCAGCTCGGCTGACTAAGCTCTGTGTCCTTAGATGGGACAAGACACAGGATCAAAGCAAAGACAGGAATCAAAGATTTCTCTGTCATCGTCTCATCAAAATCTGAACTGTGGAGATCCGACTTTTAACTCTGTGTGTAGAAACGCTAGGGACAGATCTCCCAGCAAGGGACTTCAGTTTTAGCTTCTAGTTAACAATGAGTGTTTGAGAACGGCCCTCAGCTAAACAGCGGTTTAGCCAACCTCAAAGCTTGGGGAAAAAAATTTGCAGAAAAATGAGACCTCACAAAACACTGGGATTTAGGAGTCCACAAGCAAACCATCTCTCTCAGCCTGCAGGCACCCTCCTGCTGCTTTTAAACGGGATCCCTTGTTCTGGTACTCCTCTTCAGGCACTGAAGGGCAGGAGGTGTGCCAGTCCAGCTGCCATCGAGCACTGGGGCCATCTTTGCTGTTACTAGTTTGTTGATGTATGGGAAATCTTCATGGGGCTCTGAGGGTAATACATAGGTATTAGGTTTCAAGAAAGCAGGAAGTAATAAATATTTTAATAAAATACCTCTCTACTACAGCATTGGGCTAGGATTGAAGTAAAGTACATATATATACAGAAAGTCTTGCATAGCCCAGACCTCACAGATTATTTCTGGCTACACCCATTGGTCTAAAAAGGAGGCTGAAATGTATAACTTTATATATTCCTTGCCTTGCTTGCTTCTTTATTTCATCATGACCACAATCGTACCTACTTTTGTATGTGAACGCTAAAATTTTTAATAGAAGATGTTTCCTTTTTTACCTTTGGAGACTTAAAGACAAAGAAATGACTTCTGAGAGGTGATTTTTCCTGGTGGTGGTGGTAATTGCTGATAATTAAAAAAAAAACAAACAAGAAAGCAAGCAATCCTTTCTCTCCCTTATGCCTTGCTCTCCTGCTTGACTCATCTCTTTCAAGCCTATGAAGCTTTGTGTGGGTACCCAAGGGAAAAGTCTGCAATAGCTACGCTTCCTAGTTCTTGTGGTTAACAGAGATGGATATTTTTTTCCACACAATGCTTCTCAGCACTTGAGTTGGGATCTGAGGTGTTCTTTGGTTTGATTCTGAGAACCTAAGGAAGGTGTACTACTTGGAAGTACCAGCTGGTTTGGTTTCATTTTTTCTTTGCCCCCCTGCTTTCTGGGACAGTCTGGAAAACCCTCCTTGGATCAACCAAGAAAATCTAGGCTTTGCAACTCCCCCACCACCTTTAGCTCCTAGACTGAGGGACTCTGTCCTAGAGGGTTAGGCTGAAGAATTGGGACTGACTGGAAGGCTCCTTGGGAGGCAGCCTCACTGTGTCCTGCAGAGCACAAAGTACTCAGCAGGAGACCAGCACTGGGCTACCCTTGATGCATGGTTATTCCTTGGGTTTTTCTTGATGCACTGTTTTTCTATGCATGGATTCAAATATTTGTAAAGGGCCATGGAACAAGCCTCATTTTGGGAGAATATTTATGGCAGTCTTTTTCATTGAAGAGCTTTGAGCCTTTCCCCAGCAAAACCATCAGACCCACATGTTAGCGCTGCAGGGCAGCGCTGCTCTTGTGGAGAGCTGACTTTGCAGTTCGGGAACTGAGGACCGAGAAATGTTTCAGAAGGTCCTGTCTGAACATTTACATTCAGCTGGTGACGTATACCACAAGAAAGAAATGTCTTTCCTTGGGCTGGCCTTAGCTCTTCCTGGAAAAGATCAGCTTTCCCAGAAGGACAGACTGCCACTCTGACAAAATCACGACTGAAATTACCCAGCCCTCTCATAACAAGGGTAATCATATCATTACGTGCCAAGATTTGCAATCCAAATACTCTCCTATCACTTATGTAAATACAGAGAAAATGGGACCGGGCTTGGTGTGCTATTGGGGTTTGGTTTTTTTGGTTGCTCTTTTGTTTGTTTGTTTGGGGGTTTGTTTGGGTTTTTGTTTGTTGTTGTTTTAAGGTTTTTGTTTTATTTTGTTGGTTTTGTTGTTGTTTTTGTTTTGTTTTGTTTTTTTAATCACATGAAATTAAAAATGAAGGAATTTTGAATTTTAAGTTGATCCGGGAGACCCAGTTTAGGCTGCTGCGTTGGAGAGGCGCTGCCTTTTGCAGGACAAGAAATGTGGCTCGTTAGTGCGGATCAACATTGCCATCCTGTGGCTGCGAGTGCGAACTTCAGGGGCTGGGCGGCTGGCAGGAAATCAGCCCGGCAGCCTCCGGGGTTCGGGAGATGGGCTGGTTTTCTGTCTTGAAAGAGGTCTTCGGTTGATTCACAGCAGTATGAAAACAACATGTACCCTTGGCTCTTCTCGGTCCCCCTCCACTCTTTAGGTCACACAGAACACTCACCTAGGAATATCGTAATTTTCTAAGCATGTATTTCCGTTGAGTTTCTGAACATTTATTTTACCTTGTCTTTTGTGGTACAGTCAATGAAACCTTTCTTTATAGGAAGGCAATGTTTGGCAGTTAGTCTTTGGAAAATTGACTCCTGACTGACAACAGCTCCTCAGAATCAGTTTTCTGATTTTTTTTATTTTTTTATTTTTTTTTTTTTTTAAACCACGAAAATGCACCACATGAGAGATACCAGGGTTTCAGTCAGAACTTTCAAAATCTTTGTAAATTCAATGACTGTCCAAACCGGGGCAAACCCCTGTAAAGAGTTTGGCAAATCTGCTAGTGCATTACTTTGCTTTTACTATGCACACCCATCCTTCGATTTTAGCTAGCAATGCCCTACGTATGCAAGAAAACAAGGTTTGCTCAAACTCACATTGTATGTGTCATGCTAATACTGGGTTTCAGCTTGCATAAACCTACTGGCTTCAGGAAGGCTACACCAAGTTGTAGATTGATAGACCAGTGCTAGGAACTGAAGCTGATGTATTTATCCAGGGCTGAGATTTGGATAGTTGGGGACAAAGACAACTGGTCTGCCATAAGAAAGGTAAAGGAGCTGAAAACAAAGGTGTATGTGATTGTAAATAAAGAAAACCAGGATAGGTGTACCTGCTTGGTGTTGTGGGAATGAGTAAACTCTCTTGCCCGTAAGTGCAAAATGGTGCCTGTGTTGAACCTTGAGTCTGGCATGGATGTGTGAGGGTATGCTGGTGATGGCACCAGCATTCTTAAGTCAGATGCGTGATTTAACTGGATTCAAATAGGTTTTGAATAGGAGTGATGGTGAATCCTTAGTACATTATTCTGTCTTTCACAGTGAAGAAGTGTTGCTCTGGGTCTTGATGAGATTAACGGGTCATTGAGGAAAGATCAAAGCTCTGGGTTGCGAAAGAAGAGCCAGATGGAGAAAGAAATTTAGTTAAGTCCTTGTGTTTTTAAACTGCAATGCTACATTGAGACACTCAATGAGTTCAGTGTCAGCCCAGCCAAGAAAGCAAGTTCAAAGTAGCACTTTGGAAATGCCTTCACCTGTATTTACATCATTGGGCTTCAGTCCTCACTTACACAGCTCTGCAACCAGTCCACTTCAGCAGAGCTTCTGGTATGCAAGAGATGAACTGGCTTTGTTTTTTCCTCTCCTTTGCTGCATCACTTGCACTGAATAGTCTGGCAAAACAACACAAGAGCGGGAGAGAGTTGCCTTTTCAGTCAGAAAAGGGAGGGAACTTGGCAGAAGTGGGGTAACATTGTCTTGTGGATCTTGGGAGATTAGGAGTCAGAACAATAAAGCAGACCATGGTAAGTCTTTAAAGAGTTACAGAGGGTTACTTTATTAGAAAAAAAATGCAGAGTATGAATGTGATAAAAATGGATAAAGAGGTTGAAAGTGCGGGAACTATTTGATATCCAAGATATCAAGACTATTTGATATTTGTTATTGATGGGAGACAGGTACATAAACACATGGCAATTATTGCTAATTGAAGAAGCAGGTAAGATGCCTTGTCTCTGCTGGAACATTGTTAGCTGAATTTCCAAAGGTGTTTGTACATGTTTTTGAGGCAGGTAGTCTTCTAATCCTTCTTCTGAGACCTTTATGTTTGAATATAAAGTTCTTTTGCTCTGCAAAGGAGTGCTGTCAGCTCCACCCATTGCAGGAGAAAAGCAGGACTAGATCAGAAACACTCCTTGGCATGTTGTAAGCATTTAGTTCCCATATGGCACTGCCACAGTTGGAATAACTAGACGCACCTACGTGCTTTCATATCTCAGCATCAGGAACTGAATACCAGAGGATGAATAGAAACTCTCCAGAGCCTTTGAAAAACAGTCCCTGTCTTGGCACATCATCCTTTATTTCACTCCTTGGTCAGTGTTTCAAATTAGGGGCTCTTTCTGTGCAGTGTTTTTTAAATCTATATTGGATTTGGGCCAAATACAGTTGCTATTAGAAGTCACCAACAAAGCATCTGTTGGTTTCAATGGGAGCAGGGATTGCAGGATCTTCTCTTTTAGAAATTACCTAGCATGCTGCTTGAGGGTTTTATGTAGAAATGTCATTACATGGCACAAAAATTACATAGATGCTTATTGCTATTGTTGCCTCCATAAGACAGATGCTTTAGGATTATATGTTTGAAAGCTGAAATAATTGCACGTGATCCATGACTCTCTGCACTGTTGGGGAGAATAGATGCTCTACGAATGGCACTGCTGGCCTACAGTCTGTAATGGATTTATTTAATTAGAAAATTTCAGCATATGTTTTAAATAGCGTGTCTCTCGATCAAGGGAATTCTTGCTAAGAAAGCAATAAGAACTATTGTATTACATTGTATTCTGTAAGCTATATATACACATATGCACAATGGCAAAACAAAAATATCACTCAGGGTTGTACTATTTGTAATAAGAGTGGCTTTAAAATGCACTTTTTCTCCCATAAAAGCGGTTTGCAGCTGAAAGGTCAGAACTTACTGCATGAAGATGTTACATCTTCATTGATGCTTGTGAGGGTGCTGCCTCTGTGCAGAGGTGTTTCTGTGGGCTTGGTCCCAGAGGTTACAGTGGGAGCAGAGCTGCCTGCAGGCTGTTGGAGAGGGGATGCACCAGGACTTGGTTCCTTACGCCAGGACTTGGCTCCTTACACTGCCAGTGGAGCGAAGGGGTCATGGTGTCTCATCTACCTGTGATCAGTCTGTGGCCACACACAGCTTGTGGCAGTAGGTGGCACGAATCTCACTGGGCTGTGGCTGTGAACTGGGGTCCCTGGGCCACTCCTCTTTGTGGCACTGTATGGACTGAGAGGAAGCTGCACTTGGGCGTTGCAGAAGAGGGGTCCTCCTAAGTCTTCTACAGTTGTCAGTCCACTAACTGTCTCTCTCTTGCCTTCTCCTTTCTGTTTCAGTTGTTGGCAGCTATGGGTACTTACCCACAGACGTTCCTGATCCTGGGATGTTTTCTCACAGGTAATGTTCCTCAATCCTCTAAGCTTCCCCATCCCATAATTCTTCATAAATACGTGTTTAAACTCGCTTTCATTCTGCCCACAACAACAAATGCTGCATGGTTGCCAGCTGGTCACAGACCTGGTTTTTCTGCTTTTCCCCCGGTAGGCTATGACAAGACCTACTGAGAAGGCAGTACTTTCTCTGGCCCCTATCGGCCGCTTTGTCTCTCCTGTGCTGCTATAGCCTCGCACCCGACTCGTCTGAGTGTGGGGGAAAGTGAGCTCCCGCTGCAGCCGGGGCTGCTCCGGCAGAGCGGGCAGCCAGGCTGCCTGGGTGGGCTCCCTGCACCCTCCCACCCTGCACCGCCGGGGCTGCCGGGCCAGCCTCCCAGCATCTGCTGGGCTGGTGGTGATGGGAGGGCAGGGCTGGCTGTGCCACAGGGTGCCAAATATAGAAAGGGCCTCCGGAGCAAGGTAACTCTGGGCAGGAGTGGAAAATTATTTCAAAGACAGTCTGGATTCCTGGTGCTGGTTTATTGCAGAGAGTGCCAACTTCACTCAGTGGGCCTAGGTGCTTGTACAGGTCATTTGGTAGACTGAAACCACAAACATATTTCCTTGGTGAATTACTCATTTTGTAGGGTTTGGATCCTCTAATTTTCCTTCTGAGAGTTGGACCTGCACCAACCCACCTGCAAATTACCTAGACTTGCACATATGAGCCTGTAACTGGAGATTGCATCTGAAAACCAGTTCCGTCTGCAACATCTAGTTCAGTGAATTGCAGTTTTATTTGGCTACCAGCCTTCTGTACATTGGCTGGATGTAGACCTGATGTACAAGCTCTTGCTCTGGCCCTTTGCAGAAACCGAAGTTAGATGTAAAAATGCAGGTTTTGGTTTTGGGAAGTGGTTTCCAAATTTCAGCTGTAAGCTTGCATGAAGGCTGACAGGACTGCTGGTTTCCTGACCATGGCTGTAAGAAGTTGTGAAATGCCTGTGACCAGCAGCCCGGGTGTGGAATTCACTGGTCTGCAGTAGAGCTATGTACAGCTTTGGGGTTGGAAAGCTGTGGTGTGGATTGGGAGCTATCTCTAACTTCACCTCTGTGTGTCTTTCACCTCTTGATTTGACAAACAGAAGTCAGCAAGCAAACACTTAACATTTCAAAGGAAAGCCATTTGCTATTCTTCAGGCAAAGCTTTGGCTTCTAACAAGGGCAAATTTCCTGGGACATCAGTCTGAAACAGTTAGAAAAGAAAGTGCTCTGGACCCTCTCTGCTTCCTTTCACATCCCTGTGCTGAAGCTGTTTTGTGTATTGACGTGCTATTTATTTGTGTCTTTTTGCAGGACCATTCCTAACATTTTGCCAGCTTCCTCTGCCAACTATTGTTCCCGATAGGAATGAAATGGTGGTACAGCTGTATTCCAATTTCACACTCAAATGCTCTGGAGACAGCGAAGTGAGCTGGCAGTACCCAGTGACCGAGGGAAACCACAGGATAGACATTAGACACGAAGAGAACAACAGTGGCCTCTTCGTGACAGTGCTCGAAGTGGGAAATGCCTCAGCCGCCCATACGGGCCTGTATGTTTGCTATTATAACCACACACAAGTGGAGGATGGGGAGGTGGAAGGCAAGGACATCTACATCTATGTGCCTGGTAAGTGGGGGATGCCACAGCTGTGCCTGGAGCTTTGCGTGGGAGAGGTGAACCATGGATGTTCAGAAGAGGTGTGTTGCTGGTGGCAATTTACTGTCTGAGGAAGAGAAATAACCCCAGGGTTAAATCATATAAATCAAGACCAGCCCCTGTAAATCTATGGATATGTTCTTCTTTCTTTCTACTGGTTTTCACTTTTTGACAAGAGTTTGAGTTCTCAAGAAGAGTGATGAACTCAGAGCTTTAGAGCTGAGGTCTCCTGACCACCAAGGGGCTGGAAAGCAGACCTTGGTGGCCAGGTCAGCTCATCTGTGGGAGTGTGTCCAGCCTTCAGGTTTGCCTGGCTCCCAGGTGGAGATTAACAGAAATTCCAGGCTTTTCAGGGGGCACTTGGATGGATATCTTGGGATGTGTACTGACCAAACCAATGCTGTGTATGATACTAAAGCTGCTGCCAGATGAGGAGGGCCGTATCCTGTTCTTAACCTAAATTAGGCTTTAACTGTGAACTGGAAAAAGCTCATGTGTGGATAGAGCCTGGGAAGCGTAAAGCGATGGAGATGTCCTAGAGGTGACTGTCAGAGGCAGGTGAAAGAAGTGTTCTTGCTGGCCAGTCTGACACGAGATTAAACACATGGTGCTACTGTGCAGTGCCCTGTAATTTTCAAGGCAAACACAGCCTACCCAGGCACTGCGCTGCATTTCTCTTTAGTGGTGGAAAACTGTTGGACCCAGAAGAAATGGCATCCCTTCTTTTTGGAAGTGCCTATTTCCAGCTTTGCCCTCCCACCCCCTTGTTCTGACTGGAAATCTGCTTAAAGGCTTTCCACAATCTCTATGGGATGAGAAACTTTATTGTCATAGCTGAGATAGACACCAAAGGCTGAGCCACGACTGACTGCTTCTGTAAAGCCCTGTCTGGATGTTTCCTCAGCATTGGCTGGGCTTCAGGGGGTGAGGGTCACAACTGCAGGGCCAGAAGAGATCAAGCCACTGGATTTGCAGTAAACATATTGAACAGGGAAAAAAAGAGAGGAGAAGAGATTGCAAATCATCCTGCAAAACAGCAGCGTGTTCTGAAGGAGTGATGTCTGCAATGGCAAGGAAGATTCTGGAAGGGCAAGAAGCCAGGAGGCAACAACAGGACTTGTTTTAAAGGCTATTTTGCAGTGGCATTAAGTTTTTGATGTTGACAGTATATGATTCAAGGGCAGTGATTCTGCCAAGACTTTCTCTCCATTTGCCACAACAAATGTAAAGTGTTTGCATTTGTTCTTGAAGCAAGATATTTCAGCAGAGCTGGATACTGCCAGCTTTGGCACATATATCTCAATATCCAAGCAGCTCTAACCAAATTACCAGAAGATGTTATGTTAAGCAGTCTTGCAACTCACCCAGTGGAGGATTATAAAGGCAAGAGCTGGAAGACTTCGTCAAGAGAACTTTTTGGTTCAGTTTTTGAAAGCCTCTAGACATCAGCCTACCAGATTTGCAGGGCAGAGACACCCTGTAATTTTTTCCACTTGCTAACCATCAAGATGTCATAAATGCAGAAACATATCCTTTTCTCCAAATTATAGAGAATGTCTCTGTTTCCACTATAAATTTTGTCTTTACAATTGTTTTTCCTGCAATGAATTAGGAGGGCAATGGGTGGCAGCAACCCACTTTAGCCAGGGAGGATTACGTTGGGACTTCACACAATATCCTATTTTCACTAACAGCACAGAGAACACCAAACTAGGTGAATCTTGTTTCTGTTTTAAATTACAGTGGGAAAATGATTACATGGAGTTGGCAGCATTTTTGGGATGGAGTGCTGTGTTTGGAATATTGCTACAAAGAGCCTGCCAGTGCAGCAGAAAGTCAATTGTTGGAGGGATTTGGATTGCTATTTATTAAATTTTATTATAAAGCTTTGCACAGAAGCTTCAGGCTAGCAGGGATTATTTGTTTATTCTGAATGGCCAAATGGAGACGATTTGAGGGCTATGCTTTTTATGCATAAGGTTATGCAATTATGTTTTAAACTCAGACTTTGGATTGGCTGGATAGGAAAGCTGGCATGTATTTTGTTGACTTTAAAAGAAATAAAACTACCAGGTCCTTGCTTGCTTTTTTTCCTACTTGAATACTGTATTTTGAAAACCACATGCTGTGACCATAATTAACTATGTCTCATAACTGTAATGTTGGACATGTTAGAAATACATGAAGATAAGTACCTTGAACTATTTTTGATGAAATGTGGCTTTAGTGGTGTTCAACATAAACAACATGAGACTGACTTCTACTTTTTTTTTTACTTGGAAAGTGTTTGGATTTTTTATTTTATTTTAGTTTTATTTCACTCCCTGCTTATATATTGGTTAAGAGACAGCTACTAATAAAAAGGCGAAAAACATCTAACTTAAAATCATGTGAGTTGTGAATAATAACACAACATTTTGCGGGGAGGATCTTTTGTCTTTCTCATTTTGCATCCTGAATTGTCACAAAGGAACCTAAGCCCTTTCCTGTTTTGTCCTTAGGAGAAATGTTTCACTATATGTCACATCAAGTAGCTAAAATGAGATACCACATGAAATTAGCAAACCTCATCTGCAATATCTGAAACACTGGGAGAATGAACTGTGCAAGTTTCACTTATGACCTATAAGTGGTCATTGATATGCAATTCTTGTGCATGGGCTTGCTGCAAACAAGACAGTGTAAGATTGCCTCTTGTTTTTTACAGACCCAGACATGCCTTTTGTTCCTTCTATACCAGAAGACCAGTTCATCCTGGTAGAAGAGGGTGATCCTGCAGTTATCCCTTGTCGGACAAGTGACCCAGACGCTCAAGTGACTTTAGTTAACAGTTTAGACAAGTCTGTGCATGCTTTATATGACACCAAACAAGGCTTCATAGGGAATTTTCCTGCGGGCTCATACACCTGCAAAACAATGGTTAAAGGCATGGAGTTCAAGTCTGATGAGTTCCTCATCTATATTATAAGAGGTATTTATTTCTATTCATTTTTTAAAAAATAAAAAGTGCTTGTGTTCTTTCTTCACACTGTAAGAGCACCAGCATCACAGGATTATATCAGATTTTTCTCCAGTGATGAGCTCCTTGCTCCTCTGGCAGTACTGTCAGTTACTTAGTTGCAAGTTTACTTGGCATTTTGATGAGAAAAAGGTGTCCCTAACTTTATCTTCTCTCCAAAATTATTGCAAGAAAAATGTTTTGTAGTCCATATACTTTCATCCTATTTGCTGAAACACAATTTAAAAGGCTGGTGTTTCCCTGTGGCTTTGAACTGTAGAACTCTGAGTAGCCTGAAAAACATATAGATTTAATTATTTTGAAAACATTTTTCCTGGCCATCAAGGAATTCTCAAAGACAGTCACTGATTAGCAAAACGGGAAATTGCTTTTATACCAAATGCCTTTTTACAGGGGGATTTGAGATAGGAACCTCTACTTGAAATTTTATTTGTGGATAATTTCTTTGTGGGATTGAACTGCGTGTGCAGTTCATGCTTTAAATACAAATTGCTTATATTAGTATGGATCAGCAGTACTTCTAATGAATTTTAAAGGTGGTTCTTCAGTAGAGGAATTGAAATGGAAATCTTCCTCTGAAACTGCACCATGCAAAAATTGTAATCTTTTAAAAATTAAATAAGATCTCTCTCTCTCTCTCTTCTCTTAGCTACTTCACAGCTGCCTGTTGAAATTGAAGCTCTTAAAACTGTCTACAAAACAGGCGAGACCATTGTAGTAACTTGTGTGGTCTTTGACAATGAGGTGGTTAATTTACAGTGGAATTATCCTGGGAAAGTGGTAAATATCTCTCTTTATTTCTTTTTTCCCACAATGTTTGTAGTTACTTATCAGGCAAGTGAGTGGGGTTGTAAAATATTCTTCTCTTATCTGAATAAGGAGTGCTGAGGAGAGAAAACCAAGTAAGTTCTTTTAATTTTAGGTTACCATAAAAGAAAGTCAGTCCCAAAAGGCAAATTTGCTGTTAGTAACTAAGCAAAGCATGAGAAGAAGGTGAGGTATGGCTGAGGAAGTAATGCTGTCTCTCAGGTCTTGTGCTGCTGCAAAAAGAGAAATGTTGTGAAAATTGGAAGATCTAGGTATGTTGGGCATCTGAGTAGAGCTCTGCTGCTGAAGGTCTGAACCTCTAAAACAGCTCTCTTAAATCCTGGTTCTTGGGGACAATAAAGGACAATGAAGAATTAAGTCTATAATCTTAAGTGTTCTTCATTACACAAATGTAAACTGATTTGATTCTCACAGTCACTGAATTTACTATTGAGAAACATCTAGTAAGAAAATCTTGTAGAACCCTGAAATTTTTAAAACTGGTTTAACATCCTTGTGGAACCCTGAAATTTTTTAAACTGGTTTAACATCCTTTTGCACTGAAAACTTTTATTCACTGAAACTTGGCTAGAGCCAGTCCTAGGCAATTTCAGAGTATCCCATGTAAAACTCTGGCTGCTGAAGGAATCATGTAATTGAAGTGCACCTAGTTGTTACTCCAAATCCCACCTTTTATTTAAGTAAGTTAAGAGCCCAAGAGTAAAAATTATTTGAGCAAGTTTTGTCTTGTTTTCCATCTTACACATCAATATAATTTCTGCTATATGCCACCTTTCAAAACTAGCCCCAGCATATTTTTGTACTGGCCCCTCATGATAATATGGTCTGTCATTTTCACCATCCCTTTACTCTGAGGAGATTTCTCCTTGTCAATAAATTATTCTTGTTTTGAGAGTAGGCAGAACATATAATCTATTAACTGGTTACTTTTTGTCTGGTGAAGGGGATAAAAATTCATCTTACTTCATGGACATTGAACAAAGGGGACTCAAGTGGCTTTTACATCTGAGGAATAAGTAGTGCATAAAGAGTAAATTTCTCTGTCAAGTTGCTTACCCAAATTTTCAAAGGTATTTTGTTTTTTGTGAACAAAATATGAGGTCTCAACCTCAACCTCCTGTGCCTACCCCCAAAAGGGTGTCTTTTTATAGGCACAGCTTTTCTGTTGTGGCTGAAAAAGGCATCCTTATCTGAGTAAACAAGTCCTCTGCCATACAGAATTTAGATGTTTGCTCTCACTTCAGGAGTATCAAAGATCCTCGGTGATGTGCTTTCAAATAAGTTACTTAAGGTTTTTTTTCCTTCTCCAAACTACAGAAAGAAAAAGGTCTGATAAAACTTGATGATATCAAAGTGCCATCACAGAAGCTGGTTTACACCTTGACCATTCCTGAGGCATCAGTGAAAGACACAGGGGATTATGAATGTACTGCCCGGCATGCAACCAAGGAGGTTAAGGAAAATAAGAAAGTAGCCATTACAGTTCATGGTATGGTATGATTTTAGTGTCTAAAATTATTAACACATTGGAAAACACCATTCTTGAAAAATGTTGCACAGTGTTGTTTACACAAGGCTTTTTCATTTGCAGACAAGGGCTTTGTTCACCTGGAGCCTCAGTTCAGCCCTCTGGAAGCTGTCAACCTGCATGAAGTAAAAAACTTTGTTGTTGATGTGCAGGCTTACCCAGCACCAAAAATGTACTGGTTGAAGGATAATGTGACTCTGATTGAAAATCTTACAGAGATTGTTACTACTTCAGGAAGAGTCCAGGAAACAAGGTAAAAAACCTTCTGACCCTTACTTTGCCATGCTGACTTGGGTTCCTCCCCCAGGAAACTGGGCACTACTCCTGCTCACTCTTTACACCTCAGTTTGTTGCTTCTTCCTCAGTGGTATTTAAAAATAGTTTATATGTTTTCTATTCTAAAGGGCAATGCCTAATTTACTTCTTCTTACTACCTTCATAACATCAACCTCTTCAAGGTTCCTGAGCAAGAAACCCCTTCGCTCCCTTTAACATGTCCCACACCAATAATTTCTGGCTATTTCCAGTAAAATCAGGGCTTTGTCAGGCCCCTGCAGAAAGTAACTAAGGCCACTTCTTTCGCAGTTGTATGTTGATAGTTATTTACCACTTGAGTAATGACTTAGTTAAAGGCATGCTAGAAATTGTAACTGTCACTATGTTATAATCACAACATACCCAGATTATGTGTTGCCCCAAAATGATTTTTTTATGCCTGCTTTAAAAATACAAACAAAAACTTGCATTTCTGCAGGTTTCAGAGTATTTTAAAATTGATACGGGCCAAGGAGGAAGACAGTGGATATTATACTTTGGTTGCTGAAAATGAAGATGAGATTAAAAGATACACCTTCTCATTGCTAATACAAGGTAAGCAGCCCCAAAGCCTTGCCCACCAGAACTTGTGGCACACAGCAAAGACTTGCTCCACTTTCACACTGCATGGACACATGAAAGGCACGAACCAGGCTGAGCAGAGGAGTGCGTGCTTCTCTGGAGCTTTTCTAGCCTGATCCTGGCTTTCACTTCTGCACTGGCCTTGAGCCAAAAAGAAACTTTATCCACCCAGCTAAGTTATTCCAGCTGACAGTAGGATGATAGCTCATTTAACATGACATGAAGACGTGGCACAACTGCAGCACTTCCTTCTCATTGCTCTAGCTTAGAATCCACACTGTGCTACAGGAGATCAGCACCTCCTGGTTGAGTCTGTGTCTGTAGCTCTTGCTAAGGTGTTGGCCAAACAACACCTGTCCTGCTTTGAAATTTGAAGCTGGTTTTTTTGCAAGCACTGACAAATATTTTAACAAACTCCTGACTCCTTCCCAGTTCCAGCTCTGATCTCAGCCCTCGTGGATGATCACCATGGCTCTGCAGGTGGGCAGACAGTGAGATGCTTGGCAGAGGGAACCCCACTTCCTGATGTGGAATGGCTGGTTTGCAAGGACATTAAAAAGTAAGAGGAGTGGGTGTTTTCTTACCTATGACCTATATCCTTAATTATCTTAACATAATTAGTTACTGTGTCATGTTTTCCTCATCAAGAGCCAGTAAGTTTCAAATAATTCTTATTTCTTTTTAGAGGCATGTTTGTATTTCAGGAGAGGTTGTCAGTGCCCTTCTTTTTACATCCTGTAGGACACAATGCATCAATTCAGCTTTCTCTTATAAAAGCTTTCTGTTCAGTAAGCTGACTCCAAGGATTTCACAGTCCAGGTTTGAGTAAGAATTTTGAGAAGTAGCTGTCCCTCCATTCAGGGAGTATTTTTATTTTGAAGGAAGAAAAGTGCAGGTTTTTCAGAGATGCAATCTAAAGACTCTTCTGGCCCTTAAATGTGTTGTTGTCAGAAGAAATTTGCAGGGAAAGGTAATTCTTGTTCTGTTCACTCTTATTTATCCATACGTACACCCAATGCCCATTTCCCCCATTATTCTTCTCTGCAGGTGCAACAATGACACCTCATGGACCCTTTTGACTAACAATATCTCTGATATACACATGGAAGCCCACCTGGATGAGAAAAATATGGTGGAAAGCCAGGTGACCTTCCAGAAGGTAGAGGAAACCCTGGCTGTGCGATGTGTAGCAAGGAATGACCTCGGTGCCGTTACTCGAGAACTGAAACTTGTGGCTCCCAGTGAGTTTGCTTTGTCCTTCTGTGCAATTACACCAGCCAGTTTGACCCTGCTCTAACTCACCCCAGTTCAGTCCTAATGGATAAAAATATGAATTGTTGTAGATAATAAATTAGAATGGATTTTTTTTTCACCCGGTATTTCTGAGGAGGAGGCCTTTTGCAGGTCTTTATGGTGCACCTGCTTTTTGATTATTATGTGGTTCCATAATTCATTTTATCATTTTATTAGTACTGGCTATGGAACATTCTTCTAGACAATCTGCATTTAGTTTTGCAACACAGTGGCAGAGCAGCTCTGGGCTTGGAAAGACTTTATAGTCACCAGCCTCAGGAACTGCTCCTGCCATTTCTGCAGGGCACAGGAACTGCAATGATAGGGGAGGTGGGTGCCTTATGTGTGCGATGTTCCTCATGGCTTATGAAGAAAATATGGTCTATCTTTTTACTCCACAGCCTTGAGATCAGAGCTAACTGTGGCTGCTGCTGTCTTAGTGCTCTTAGTGATTGTGATAATTTCACTGATTGTCCTGGTCATCATATGGAAACAGGTATGTAGAGAAGGATTTCAGTTTGAGTGCTGAGCCCTGCTGGGTTTTGATCTGCTCTAAAGTCAGGTCCAGGACTAATGCTTGGTTTTGTCTTCAATGTGCTCTGCAGAAGCCCAGGTACGAGATTAGATGGAGAGTCATTGAGTCTATCAGCCCTGATGGCCACGAGTACATTTATGTGGACCCAATGCAACTGCCTTATGACTCCAGATGGGAGTTTCCTCGAGATGGCTTAGTGCTTGGTAAGTTTTCTGTAAGGGACTAGCCCCACCCCTCTTTGGGGAGAAAGACATTCAGTGACCATTCAGAGGTCTCTGCAGGATTTGCAATGGAAGTTATAGCCACAAAGTCCAGAGTCTCTGTCTGTTCTCATCAGCTCTCCTTCCTGACCCTCTTCTGCAGTGGCATCAGCCCTGAGGTCCTTGTGTAAGTGTCTCCTGTGCCTGCATTCCAGCTCTCCTCCTGTGTGCAGTGTCCACCCCTATGTGGCTTAGGGGAGTCTCTCAGTGTTAAACACCCAATTCAACCCTCATTTCTGCTAAGGCATCCACAAGAAAGACATAATTATTTTTTGTTTGCAAGACATTTATATACTTATGTGAAGAGACCAAGAAAATCTGCAACTAGTTATGTAGTTCTATTAAAAATATTTTTAAAATTATTAATGCATGCCATGCACATATCAGTGCTGAGTAACAGTATATTTTTGTGACTACTGTTGTTCTTTCTTCTTCTTTCCCCTTCTGCTTTCTTGCTTTGCTATTCCTCATTGTAATTCATACAGAATTCAGACATAATTATTTCCTCAAGGCTGGCCCAACCTCTCATTTATATCAATTGAAAGTGTAATGACTATAGAAAATTTTAATGCTCTATCAAGATAGTGCTTTAAACATACAAGGCTTCCCTCTCGTGGAGATATCTGTGAACCAAATTGTATTGCAAAACACAGGAGAAGAAGATGAAATGTGTCTTTTGTTTGATGTATTTCAAGAAACATACTCCCCTGGTGTAGTTCTTCACCATCACAGAGAAAGAGTTAATCCTTGAAAGAAGCAAGAGAAAAATTTCCAGTTCAGGAACAATATCCTTTAATTAAATTCATGTTGCTAATTGAAGACTAGAGGAGGGTGAATGTTTTATGGAATTATTTTATTACAACCCAGACTTTAATTATATCCCTAAATAGGATTTGTCAGATCTGAATTGTTAAAGACCACCACTGTGACTTTGTCTCCCTCTGACTCATGAGCACCAGCCTCCTTCAATGCCTTCTTGTTTACAAGTGTATTCAGAATAGTCAGTAACTTTCAATCCCAATGCTCCATATCCTTCTGTCAGTCTGGATTGCACAACTGCTCTTCTTGACACATTTACCCACGGGCACTTTTGCTGTGTTAAATGCTTGCTGGTGTGGGGGGACCCTCTTTTGTTTCTGGGGCTGACAATTCTGATTTGTGTGGATTTTCTCTTTTCTAAGTGGGAGATGACAGCAAAGCAATTATACCTTTAGTTCAGGGAGGCTCTGAAGCAGGTTACAAACCCAATTTGGCTCTGCCAGATGAGTATTTCCCATCCT
Source organism: Hypocryptadius cinnamomeus (assembly GCA_013400635.1). NCBI lineage: Eukaryota > Metazoa > Chordata > Aves > Passeriformes > Zosteropidae > Hypocryptadius > Hypocryptadius cinnamomeus. Next base: position 127 of record VYZP01037023.1, on the reverse strand, counting down.
GTGTAAGCCAGCTGGCATTTATTTGGTCTTTTCTAGCCAGTAGTGCCTGGAGTGCAGTGCTGTGTTAAACGCCAACTCTGAACATTGGCTGGATGGAGCTTCAATTGATAAATTTGGGTTACACTGC
>VYZP01037021.1:0-20084 GCA_013400635.1 Hypocryptadius cinnamomeus | reverse complement strand
AGAGCGGAGAGAGGCGGGAGGGGAGGGAAGAGGGTGGCGGGAGGAGAAGGGGAGGGGACAGCCTGGAGTCGGGGTGGGGTTGTGGGGGGTGGACAGCGGAGATAATAAAGCCGGGGAGAAGGGGGAGAAGGAAGAGCGGAGCCAGGGAGAGGTGGACGAGCGGGGATGGGGCTGAGGGCGTGAGCGGGGCCGGCGGGGCGGCCGTGCCCGGCGGGGCGATGGTGCCCGGGCGGCGGCGGCGGCTGTGAGCGGGACGTCGCCATGGGCTGCGGAGGCAGCCGGGCCGACGCTATCGAGCCTCGCTACTACGAGAGCTGGACGAGGGAGACCGAGTCCACCTGGCTGACCAACACGGACTCCGAGAGCCCGCCGCAGGAGGGCGGCAGCGCCGAGGGCCCCGGCCGGGAGCAGGGCGGCCCGCGCCCCGGTGAGTGCGGGAGACGGGAGCGGGCACCGCGGGGAGGGGAACGGCGGCGACACGCTGTGTGAGCTCCTACAGACCGTGTGTGTGCACCTACATAGCCTGTGTGCGCTCCTACACGATGAGTGTGCTCCTACAGACCGTGTGTGTGCACCTACATAGCCTGTGTGTGCTCCTACAGACCGTGTGTGTGCACCTACACATCCTGTGTGTGCACCCACACAAGATGTGCGTACACGTACACACCCTGTGTGTGCACCTACACACGCTGTGTGTGCATGGAGCGGGCTGTGCGCCGATCCCCCCGTGTTCCTGCTGTGAGAAGAACGCACTCCGCCATCCAGACCCCCGCCAAGAAATGCAGGCGCCCGAGTCTGCTCTGATGCCGCGGCGGCTCGGAGCGCTTGGAGCGCCTGCCCTGCCCGATCAGCCCCGCTGAGAGCGGCCCCCGGGACCGGGCAGTGCAAGGAGCGGCCCCGCCGCGCTCAGGGCTCTGGGCTACTAGAGCCGGTTCGGGCCCTAGAGACCCTCTGACGGCGGTGCTCGGCTACAAGCGAGAGCGTATAGACGCCGTCAGCTGTGGAACAATGTTATCAAAAGGGAAAAGAACTCGGTCCTTGAGGCTCTTGCTGTAGAATACATGGCTTTTTCTTTTCCATGACAAGTAACTTAGGAAATTGAAATTAGGGGAGAGGCAGCTGTCTTCCACACTACCTCTGATGCCTTCTGATACACAGAAAGTTGACCAGAGGGTGGGTTGGACAAGAGCAGACCTGCAAGTTTGAATTTCCCAGTTTTTGTCAGTATGCTACATCCCCAGTTGTGCTCCTGAGGTGTTACAGAAACGACAGATATGGGAAAAGGATTGAGGAGTTCTGATCTGATGTGCAGTTTAAATTGATTTAAGAATTATTGCGTATTGCAGCAGTGTCTACAAATCTCAGCTTAAGTCCAGAAATTCATTGCGCTAGATATTGTACAAATGGTTGCTGCACAGAATAATTGCAATTTCCATGTAAAGCAGTAAATGCCTATAGGCAGGTTCAGATGTAAATAAGTAGCTTTACAGACTTTTGTAGAAAGTAACAAAGCACCAGGAAGAAATTATGAAAGTGCAGGAGTGAAAATTCACGAAGGTGGGCATCACAGGCCAGCTGGAATAGGGAGACCACAACTCTCTGCTGACAAAAATATGATAGGGAGGGAGAAGTCACAAAGAGTCCATGCTGTACTCCTAAGGGCTCAAGAAAGACTCTGCAGTGGTCATGAGGGAAACTATGAGAATTTGAAGGTGAATGGGTCTATGAAATATCATATTAAAGAAGATTAGATGAGGAACTTAAAGAGGATCAAGATGATGCTGACCAGTAAGTTCAAATTATAGGTAACAGTGTTGTCTCCAGCAGTGAAAGCTAAAGAGAGTGTTAGATTTTACCACACTTATACCATTATCCTAGCCATGTTTACTTTGAGTTGGTGCTAATCATAAACAGAAGCTAGACAGCCCAAGATCTGACTCTGAACAGGAGGCAATAAAGATGTAGATCAGTAAGTATTCTTCCTAGAAACATGTGGCAATTGACTTTGTGTTTAGAGATGAGAATACCAGAGACAGGGAGAAGAGAACAACACTCGAGACCAATGAAGACTGATGAGGACATGAAAAGCTTTACAAGAAAACCTTGCAGAAGAAATTCGAAGGAAGATGATGAGGAAAGGACTGAGTAGAAGCAGAAACAATGAGGACTTCAGTTAGGGCAAGATTCACTCTTCAACAGAGCTGTGGTGGCAGCAGTTGAAAGGGCCTGAGGAACACACACTGCTCCCTATTAGTGCCTCCAAAGTCATAAAGTACTTCAGGGAGAGCTTTTGTAGGGTGAGGTTTGAGGTAGGGAAGGAATAGGGATAAGGAGAGGTGCTCCAGGGACTATAACAGTACTTTAAGTGAATTTACAGATGAAAGGGAGAGGAAGGTGCAATTGGAGGGGCAAATGAGGTCAAATATGGGTTTAAGACATGAAGAGGAATACATGACTTTATTGTGAGAACTGAAAACTACCTTAGAGTGAGAGACAAAAGGGAAGGGTAGGGAGGGGACAAGAGCAGGATGGGAGAGATGGAGAAATGGGAGATGACACTGGGACAAGGCAAGGTGGGAAGGAGCTGTAACTGGGACACAGAAAGGGAGGAGGCAGCCAGGGAAAGGGGCACCAGCCAAACGAGGTTGGGGAAAGAGGATGAAGTTCTTCTCTGTCATTTTTCATTTGGAATAAATTGGTGAAATTCTGTGAAGAGAGAGACACAGAGATAGGAAGGAAGAAAGAAATATTTTGCAAAAAAAAAATTGAGAAAAGACAAAAGCAGTAAGATGTGGTTGTGATTGCCAACATGTCTCAGCTGTAGAAAAAGCAGCAGAATTGGACATCAAAATGTAAAGCAGAGTAAATCACTCAGGGACGAAAGAATGTCGTGTATACAGAGTCAGAGTGTGTGTCAGTGAGGAAAGGGTTAGTAACTACTATACATTAATCTTAGTAATTTCATACCACCACAAATTTCATCATATGCTTCTCTTTTTTCAGCCAGTACATTCAGCTTTCTGTGCCTGCTCTCATTGGAACTATATGTATTTCTGTAGCCAAATGTTTGTACCTTTACCAAAGCATTTTGAAAGCTTAAATATTATTAAATTAATAGGAAAGTATTGATGTTTTTTAATTTTCTAATTTGCTTTTCTATTTTTCCAGTATCAGTTAATCCCTTCTTAGACTATTTGTTAGTTTCCCTACTCGATTTTTTACATCCATTTTTATAAAGTGTATTGCAATCTCCCAACTTTTACAGGAAGACATAGAGGTCAGTATTAGTTGCTGTAACATACCTAAAATAAGAGAGGTGGTCTTAGGTTCATGAGAAGTGACTTAAGTGATGAGAAGTCACCAACAGACACAAATATAGGTGGTTGTAACTTATATGGTAATGTATATTATGTAACTTGATAGTGTTGCAGTACACTGCTGAGGCTTTGGCAATGAGGAACAGGGCAACCAGGTGTGGGTGAAGAGGGATAGAAAAGTAATAACTTCATGAAGCACTGCAGGTGCTGGAACTGAAAGGCATTTTCTGGAAAATAAGTGTACGTACTGTTCATAGGATGAGTAGCTTCTGTGAGGGAGAAAAAAAGGAAAGAATCACAATGAGCCCTTACAATAAAGCAATTTCTTGGAAGAACATCCATTAGCTATGTGAGCAAAGAACTTTCCACAGGACTGAGCTACTGCGTAGGCTATAGCTGGGGGAAATAATGGACTACATTTCTGCTTAGTGACCGTTCCTTCATCCTTGCAACTCTTCGCACAAATTGCTTTCTCTTTAGAGGGTCTGATTCAGCTAAGTGGAACTGTTAGCAAAGTAATGACTTTCGGAGGAAGTAATAATCTGTGGGTACAGATGAGTCCCCAGGGCAGTCACCATGGGTTGCACGCAAACCACGGGGAAAAGGTTGAATTCACAAAAAGCACAAAAAACTGTCAAGTATTTTGGAACATGTTTGCACAACCTGTTATGTTATATCGGGACAACTTGCTGAAATGCATATGTATATGTATATGTATGTCCTAGAAATTTAAGATGTACAATTTACTGCCAGAAACCAGAACCATAAATGTGCTCTATAAACACATTCAATATACACTAACAAAAATTAATTTTGTTTGTTTTAAAGCAGGTTTAAAGCCATCTTATTTCTACTTCTTTCTATTTTTCCTGATGAGGTTAGCTGCTGTACTCAATTATTTTTTCTTTATTATACCTGAAAGTGCCTCAGAGTGGATATGGCTTGTTGTCTTGTGGTCAGAGAGACTTTACAACCAGTTTACCCCATGGGCTGCAAGTACCTTAGGACAGGATCTCTCCTTACTGTTTTCCCACAGCAACCAGTGCTTTAATAGGGATTGTTATTGAAATGCAATAAAAGTAATTAATTTTTAAATGATGTAGCAATCAAGTAAAAAATAATTATCTTGTCTCAAAATGGAAAAGTTGAATATTGATTGCCTCAGGGCTGACTTGTTCCTCAGCTATTAAATTGTTTGTTGATTTTTATCATGATGTGACTCACAGTATCAGCTAAAAAATTTGCTTTTTAGTCTTTGAACTTTACACTTTTTCCTTAGTGAAGTAATTTTTTTCCTGAAGCATATTAAAGAAAACATTATCCATATATCACACAGACTCACCTGATGTACTCAGAAGGAAAACTTGCCCATGGCATCAGCAAACAGAACTGCAGTAAATGGTCTGCCCAGGAATGAAACCTGCAATTTAGGATCAGTGAAGACATTTGCAAAATAGCTATGAAATGGGAGGGCAATCGAGTCTTTTGTAAAATAAATAGAGAGAATTGGAGGAATACAGGAGATATTTTATCACTGTCCAGCAATCTGGCTGGCTGACAGTTTATCTTGCATAATTGTCTTAATATGTTTGTGTGTTTACGAGTGATTCCTGCCCTGCTCTCCGGGGCTAAATGCCTGGCTCATGCTGCTGCTGCACCAGTCCAGCGACTGGTTCCTGGTCGCTGACAGCTCCGGGACGTTTTAAGGACCAGGCTCATCATTTGCAGCTAGGCTTTGGTCAAGCCTCAGTACGCCAAACGCGGCATTTCAGAGGTAACCTCTCACGGGGAAGTTTGGACAGTCCGTTTTGCATCGTGTGCGGCAGAGGCTGTGCGGGCTGTGAGGACTGTGAGCTGTGAGAGCTGTGAGGGCTGTGAGGGCTGTGAGAGCTGTGAGCAGTGAGAGCTGTGAGGGCTGTGAGAGCTGTGAGGGTTATGAGGGCTGTGGGAGCTGTGAGGGCTGTGAGAGCTGTGAGGGTTATGAGGGCTGTGGGAGCTGTGAGGGTTATGAGGGCTGTGAGGGCTGTGAGCTGTGAGCAGCCGCAGCCGAGGGCCGCGCTGAGCGGGCTCCGGTTTCCGTGACAACAGGGACCGGAGCTGGCTCGGACCGCGCTGCCGTCACCGCTCCCTCCTTCACCTGGTGTACGTAAAGTCAAGAGCTTCACAGACATAAATAAGCACGCATCAGGTTGTAAATTAAGAACCCGGTGCAGCAGAGTGTTTTTCGTGAATTGGGCTGCAGAGAAATGTTGAATAAACCATCTGTTTTAGGTCAAGAGGTAAAGATGGATCAGTGCATTACATAGGTATATCAGGATCTCTTTGTGCTGTTATGTCCTTACGTTCTTTTATTAATGAGTTGTTTCAAAATCTGTTATGTTTAATAAACAATTGTAACAGTGGTTCTGATGTGATATTTTCAGGAGATAGCCTTATTACAGTTCAGAATTACAGTAAAAGTGAATAAATGCAGCTCTTCTGGACTGTAGACATATTGTAGCAATTTTCTTTCGATGTTAGTCCAGACGTTGGGTATAATAATGTATTGTGTTTGCGTGGCAATGTTTTGTGGTGGGGAGCAGGGTACAGGGTTGGTTTCTGTGAGAAGCTGCTAGAAGCTTTCCCCACATCCCGAGGAGCCAGGCAGCTCCAAGATGGATCCACCTCTGGCCAAAGCTTAGCTCATCAGCAGTAGTGGTGACACCTTTGGGATAGCATATTTAAGAAGTAAGGGGGGGAAGAACCTGCAGAAGAGCAGCTGGAGAGAGGAGTGAGAATATGTGAGAGCAGTGTGCCTTTGCCATTTCCCACTCAATACACTGTTGTGGGTTGACCCGGGCCAGATCTCAGGCCTCTACCAAAGCACTCACTCACTCCCCTCACATCTGGGCAGAGGAGAGAAAATTTAATAAAGGGTTCATGGGTTAGGATAAGGACTGGGAGAGAGACCACTCGCTAAATACTGTCACTGGCAAAACAGGCTCAACTTAGCGATATGAAATTAATTTACTGCCCTAACAAAATCAAAGCAGGATAATGAGAAGGAAAATAAGCCCTCCTTCCCAGTTCTACCTCATCCCTCAGTGGCTCAAGGAGGCAGGGAATGGGGGTTATGGTCTGTTCATCTCCCAAGGCTTCTCCTGCTGCTCAGGGAGAGGAGTCCTTCCCCTGCTGCACCATGGGGTCCCTCTCACAGGAGACTGTTCTCCATTGAACTTCCCCAGTGTGAGTTCATCTCACGAGCAACAGCTCTCTGTGAACAGCTCCAACATGAGTCCATCCCATGGGCAACTGTCCTCCCAATACTGCTGCAGTGTGGGTCACTCTTCCATGGGTGCAGTCCTCCAAGGACAGGCTGCTCCAGCCTGGGAGCAGGGCTCTCTCTCCACTGGCTCTTCCACAGGTCACAGCCTCCTCCAGGCATCCACCTGCTCCAGTGTGGGTCTCATCCACAGGTGCAGGTGGATCTCTGCATCCCTTTGGACCTCAACAGGCTGCAGGGGCACAGCTGCTTCACCACGGCTGCACCAAGGGCTGCACCAAGGGCTGCACCAAGGGCTGCAGAGGAATCTCAGCTCCAGTGCCTGGAGCACCTCCTTCCCCTCCTCTGCTGACCTCGGTGTCTGCAGGGTTGTTCCTCTCACATATCCTCACTCTGCTCTTCTCTGGCAGGAAAATTACCACTACATTACAACCTTTGTTTGGATTTTCTTGTACAGTACATCATACACTTGGGGTTTGCTCGGCGTAGAAGCCGATCAAGGATTACAGTATTGGCCTAAACCACTATGTATTGCTCCACAAGAGAGGATTGAAATTATTGGAAAAAATCGGACTCAGATGATAAATACAACTTTTTGTAATGACCATATTTTTCAGCCCAACCCTAGCTGTAAATTCTTCCATTCCATACATTTTCATTCCATTCCATACATTTCACCTTTGCTGTCATTTGATAGTGCAATAATAATTTCACATTTCAGTTAAAAAATGGCACCAATACTTATTTGGCCCATCAGATCATGCTAAGCAACCTACCCCACCACCTCTGGAAGTATTTTTAAATAAATTGGTTTTTAATAAATATCCACTGCCATTAAAAAAAGGATGCATCCATAGATAGCAGAACTTAAGTAAAAGTGACAAAGGTAATTGAGAGATGAGAATTTTTTTTCTATTGTGACCCTTCAGCTTGCTATTCTGTGAGATGTATCAGACCCAATTGCTGGGAAAACTTCAATCTTGTTTGAGAGTAGGTGGTTCAGATACTGCATGGAGCCTCCTGATGGGTCCTCCTGTCTCAGGTGGGAGCAGCCACCTCTCAGCCCTGTGACAGGAAGGGAGGGCAGGGGCTGGACAGGGTTCTCCAGATGCTCCCTCCTTCCCCAGCAGCCTCTTCATTGCCTCTGGGATTTTCCCAAAACACTGCAAAAGTTGTAATGCCAGTCAACCCAAACTGTGATAATGTTTCCACAAAATCTCTCAGGCTTTGATTTGTATCCATTTAGTTATTGGCCAACAGTCTTGATAAACCCTCCCTACAGTCTAAACCAGACCTGCTAGGACTGATCACCCACAGTTTACCCCACAATAATTTACCCACTGATAAAGTAAATTTGCTAAAAATGTCACATACAGGAGCACTTGAATTACATGAAAGGCTTTCCCAGCTGTCACAGCACCAGAAAGCAGAAGGGCTGTTGAGCATCAATAGAGATGATTTGCAGGAAGATGAACGGGAACCATCTCTCCAAATGACTTCCCTGTGAAAAAATCCCTCTTTTTTGCAGCATTTAAATATTTAAAGGCAAAAATATTCCTAGTTCTTGAGAGCCAAAGGTCTGTCATTAACTAAAGGAAGGGGTTTTACACTGTCTCTGCAGCAGGTGGTGGGGAGGAGGGATGGTGAGAGAGGGAGAGTGTCTGAAAGGGTTAAGCAGGAAACCTGAGTCATGGTTTTGTCAATGGCAGATCCTGCCTGCAAAATGCTGAGAAGGAAATCGCTCTGCAAAATTACTCTTTTTGTGGAAATAGCACTCTTTGCCCCATCCCAGCCTTTATACTCTGATTCAGGACATTTAAAAATTGTTTTTTCTTTTCATTGGGAATGTATTTACACTTTCCAGCCAGTTCTAATTCTGCATTTTCCAGTTTAGGAATGTAGAATTCACAGCAAACAATTAAAAATTTAATTAGATTTAAGTGAAGATTCCTGCCAATCTCAAAGCATAAGAGCAATGTATTGCATACAGGAAACACAGTGAAGAGTGCAGTTTACCTTCTTGTTCATTGATTAAAACTTCCAAAATTTCCACATAAAGCACATATTGCAATGATTCAGCATTGAAGTGGCCAAAATCTCTCTTTTCTTTAACTGTAATCAGTTCTAGAAATATATGCCTTCATAGAAACAGAAATTATATTGCTAGTTCCAGCATTTTTCCCTCAGATGTTCCTGCAGTTTAAAACAGATTGCTGTTAAAAGAAATCTGGGATTGAAAGCTGGGTTTTATCTTCAATCAAATCTGTAATATCAGGAACAGAATGATCAAAGCCAGCAGTTTATTGTAAGGCTTTCTCTCTGACCTGCACCCAGCACCCCTCTTTTCCGGAGCAAAGGACCAGATCTCTCTGGCTGTGTGGTGAGTGGGTACATTTTTCAGCAGCTGTCTCACATGAACCAAGTGCCTTGGTCCTTTGCTGTGCACAAAGAAATAATTTAATAAGGCAATTTTATCTTCTGATGAATACATTAGAAAATAAAACACCAGTCTGCTTCCCAAGACTGCCACAATGCCTTTTCTGTTCTGTCTAGGAAAAATACAGGTTAAAAGTAAGTCAAAGAGGTAGATGGGGGAGTGGTGTTTTACCAATCAACATGGGCAGCTGGAGGCTGTGAGGCAGGACTTTACATTTTAAGTTTTTCCTGATTTCACTGAGCTCCTCTGCATTGCTGTTTGCTTAACTGAGCCTAACATTTTAAGCAGCTGATTAAAACGAAGCAATGTTGAGTCTCATTCCTCCTGGGAGATGGAAGATTTATGCTAGCTGGTTCAGGTGCATGCTAGCTACTGAAGAGAAAAATAACCAGCCCATTCTTTATTGACTGACTGAAATATTTTGATTGTGGGTTTTTTTACCAGTTTCCTAACAGTGTATATAGTTGTGTTTCTGTCTCTGTGCATTTTGTCTGGATACTGTCTTCATGTTGCAATTTTCAATTTTGTAAACTGCTAGCATTTCCCAAGTGGGCCATCAGGATTGTTTCAAGCACTTGCAGTACTAAAAGCATGAATATCTGACATTTGCACAATGCTGATGCCTGAGTGCTCTCTGAGTATTTACACCATGTGTGGAAAATATGGAAAAAATGCAATGGATTTATCTAGAAGATGGTTGATGATGGCTGACAGCATTAAGTTTTCATGCAGTTACTGCCTTCATTTTAGGGTGAACACTAAATGTGAGTGATGACTTTTTCACATGCATACAGACACCTTAAAGCCAAAGCACTTTATAGTTACACTGGTTAAGCCAGCAGTATCCTTCTGTATATTCATACTGTGAGGCTGGGAATGTCACCAGGCCATACAGCCCACTGGAGTTTCCTGAGTTAATTCCCACAAGGACATGCCTTTGGGACATTGAGACTGAATTTACAGCTTTCCAGTGGTTGACATTTTGCCTAAGCCTTTGTAAATTATCCCAGTAGTCAATTACTATTTTTTAAAAATAAAAGTGCAATGTATTACTTGGAACATTTAACTCCAATTCCAGCTGTTGAACCTTGGTAAGCAAAAGTGGAGTAATTTCAGCTCACGTTTCATGTACGTTTAAGTTCTTTTCATGAGGATTTATATTTAGTCTGCCTAAATATTTTTGCTGCTCCTCAGTGTGATTAAGTGAAATGATGTATTTTGCTCATCTTAAAACTCCATATGTGACTGGCTAAGTAACAAGACTAATAATAATGCTTTCCATAGAAATTAGTCTAGATCATAATGAGAGATGTTTTATTATCACATCCCAAAGGAGAAGGAAAGCCCAGAGGGAGGGAAAGAGCATGTGAACACCTACAGCTGTAAGGCACTGCTCAGGACAGGGTGGGTACTGCTGTGGGAAGGATGACTGAGAGAGGGCCGGCAGCCTGCTGCTTGTTTTCCACCTCACACAGTGCTCTCCTGTAAGGAAAACTTCTTTCTTGGCATTTTAAGGACAGGTTTAGACAGGAACTGAGCCAAAAGCCAGCACTTTGGGAAAACAGACTGATTTGCCATAATTTGGACCCATGATATAAGGTATTATGCATGGAGTGTATAATTTTTAACATGTATTTTTCATGGGCTTTATTGAAACACAGCCAGTATATTTGCATGTGGAAAAGCAAATGCCTTCACTCTCTATCCTTCTAAAATCCAGTACCATGAAAAGCACTTCAGAGCTTTGCTATTTGTGTGTTAGGTTTTCAGTTTGGAGGAACGAGTGATCTGTTTCTGGCACACCATGTGGCACTGGTTAGTTGCTTAATCCATTCTGTGTCATTTTCCCAAGCAAGTGATGTACTCAGCTGTCAAGGTCTTCTAAAATGTTGCTGATGCTTATTTCAGAATACAGTGAAAATCTGGTTCTTCTGTCTTGCTCCAGTTATCAAAATTTGTACCTTCATGCATTACTCTCTGTTGTCTTTCTGGTGTGAAGTCCTTGCCTAGCACCACGATTACAATTCTCCCAAGTTTACCTTTTGCATCTTCCCTTGATGGTCAGGCCAATGCCCTTTAATTCATCTTCTGGACTCTATTTGCCATGAAGAACCCTTTATCTGGAGCTTTGAAATGATCACACATTTGTTAAAGAATGTTGTGGCATGCTTTTCCTATTTGGGATAAATATAAATTTTATATTCACCTTTATTTCACAGACGTGGTTGCAACACTGTTAAATTTGTTTACAAGATAGTTATTCTGTGATTCTGTATCTCCATTTGAAATTGAAATACATTAATATGCAAAGATTTAGCATGTACTTGTGAAGTTAGGCCATGCAACTGATATCAAGCTTTGCAGCTTGAGAGTTTGTTTGTGCTTTAGGAGGAGCTCACTTCAAATAAGCATCCCCCTGTAAGTATGGAGGATGGCACAGAGCTCCTGGCTGCCTCCCCACACCTGTGGTGTGCCTTGGCGTGGCTCAGCCCTGCCTGCCTGGAGACAGTTTTGGGGAGACCTCCAAAATGTGTGGGAAGTGAAAATGTGTTTGTTGTATTTTGCTTCGCTGTCTAAAATTCATATCACATTAGAGTTCAGAGAAATCATTCTGGATTCTCTGAATGTCTGGGAAGAAGGTTCATTGCATTATTGTATTTACTGATACAAAACATTGTTTCTGATAATATTTTCCTGCTGCAGCAGGTCATCCCTCTGTAAATCTGGATCCTTCATCCTAGCTCACAAACCCACTCTCTGCTATGCCTCAAAGTTTCTAAATTGTTTCTTGTTAGGTAAAAGAGCTATTGCATATTTCCTGAGCATCTGGCCTCATCCCCAAGGCTACTGCTTTGGAGGAAGTGACTTAAACCTGACTTTTGTCACAACCCCCACTCCTTTTTTTATTGGATCCTTGCTATGTCTGGTTTTTGCAGCCAAAGCAGGCACCAGCCCTCAGGCCTCCAGATGTGTGGCTTTCCCAAATATATATAGTTTCAAATCAGGAAAATAGGTAGAGAAAACAGATGTTTCAGTGCTTTCTGTACTTATTTTCACTCTAGCATTAAATGCAAGAAACTCAGTGATGATTGCAAACACATATTTCCTCTGGAAGCACCTGTATATGGTGATAACACTTCCCATTTGTCTTCCCTGTGAGCTTTCTCAGAGTCCATCTTTACAGTGCAACATCTTTTTAGGCAGGCATTTTCTAAACCAGCATCTTATGCATTATACATGAGATAACAGCCATGATAAATATAAAAGGGTGTTGCTGATCTAGAAAATGGAACCCTACTGGTTTGTTCATTGTCAGTTCCAAAGGTATAAATTTAGCTAATCAACAGCTACCTGCTTTAATCAAATGTATGCTTGTTACTCCATAACAGAGCACCTGACAGCACAGGGTCTCGTGGGTACTGGGTCAGATCTAGAGCATGTTTGGGTCAGAATTCATGCCCTGCTTCGGTCACTACCTGTTGCTTTAAAATGAAGTGGGAGAATACCGTGGCAAACACACGTGGAATAATTTTCTCCACAAATGGTTGATTCTTTTGGCTAAGATTAACTTTGTCTCCTTACCTCAAGGCTTCATACCCTGTCCAAACTTCTCGACAGCATTAGCTACTGCAGCATTGCTGATTTTCTTAGTCAAAGAAATTTTCAGGTCATCTTGAACCTTGCTAAGATTTACTGTTTGGATTAAGCCTGTGCAGGAGATCCAGGCAGACCTACCTATGTGTTATTTGTGGTTTGAGAAGTTTCCCGTGGTCCTGATAGTTAAGGGGTACAGAATTGTCCCTCCTAGATCTCTTTTCTCTCTCTCTGTGCCAGACGTCAATCCATGACACAATTTTGCTTTTTAGACTAGTTTTACGTTCATAAACTGATTAAATTAGGTGACTTCCCCCCTTTTCACATCATCTTTATACAAAGGTGATACAAAAATCTTTATACAAAAATCTGGTTAGAAAGAGTTAAGAGTAAAAATTTCCTCTCATCTTTATGAAATACTGCTATTAAGAATAATTTGAATTCTTAGGTGTAACCAGGCTGTATGAAGAACTAGAGCAGCATGTATGCAATGTTTATCCTTGGTTATCACTAGTGTTGTCATTATAATAAAAGAAACCAGAAGAAAAAAGAAATACAGGTCTAATGTCTCAAATTTTCATTCTGTATTTTACATTTTCACCGACTTCTCTGTGTTGAACACTCTATTTACTAAAATACATATTTTTAAAGCTTTCTTAGACAGCTCCCTCCCCAGGTAAATGTGGAGAGGGGGGAAGTTTAGAGCTATATGATTTAAGCATTTTGAATGGACATAAGCTTGTAAGTCTGTAAGCAATTTTTCAGACTGCAATTTTAAATATCTGTCTCCTAAACTACGAAACTGGGATGATGCTGTCCGGCATTTTATGAAAACCCATTCAAAATTTTAAAATTATTGTGTTTGTTTTGTTTTATTGGAGGGCACACCAAGCTAAGCTGCTTTCAGCTGCTTGTTCTGATTCCTGTGCTACCTCCCAAGTTGTGCCAGTCTGACTACTTGCGTCATTGGGGGAAGAATAAAGTCCAGGATTGATTTCAGTTTCAAATAACCCTTTTTTCCCCTGATGCTGCTGAAAAATGCATTTGTCAAGCTCCAGCCTAAGGGATTTCTATTGGCATGGTGAGAAAGGCAAGACTTAGTGTGCCTGTGCAGCCCAGCAAGCAAAGAGGAAGGTGGTAAACGCTGCCATGGGAGGACAAGTTCTTTTAGGCACACTTTGTGCTGGAAATGTAGACTTGGATTTATGAATTTATGAGCAGTGGGGCTCCTGCAGGGGTGTTCTCCCTGTGGCCATTGAGAGAGAACTTGTGTGTGTTCCTTACAAATAGACCTGACTACAAGCAGTGAAATACCTGCCACTTGTCATCCATTCCTCCCCACAGAGGGAGCAGCCTGGCAGTCCCCAACCCCCAACCAGCCATTCCTGAGGGAAGGGTCCCCATTACATTCATGGGCATTTAATAATCACCCAGAAACCCAGGTTTTGGGAACAGAGCCTTGAGAATATTGCAGCCTTGTCAGTTCATTTGGAAGTAAAACATGTGTATTGGACACAACATTGAGATGGGATCTCCTGTTTCCTCTGGCCTAAAGAGGCCCACAGACTTTTGGCAGGGGTGCCATAAATGAGAAGATGAGAATGAAAACATTACTGAACCCGTTCATTTAAATGTCTACAGCGATTTAACAACACTGATGTAAACTGAAGCTCTGCCATGAAAGACCAAGGAGATTATTTACCAAACCCTTGCTGTGAGGATGGCATAAATACCTCAACAGTTTGCTTGTTTTAAACCACACTGTGGCAAGACCCTCAGTATTGCCACTCTGCTGGCTTTTAAATTCCAATAGTACATAACAGAGTTAACTTTTCATTTTTGTGTACTGTGGCAAACCCCAAATAGCAATGCAAAAAATATTTGCGATTTTAAAAGCAACCCTGTGTTCCTAATCCTTTTTAAACGTCATCTCTGTTTTGCAACCATCATTTTGTGTTATGTATCTAGTCTATAAAATAGGTGTTCCTTTATGGATTGCCAACAAATCTCGTGCTCTGAACACCACTGCTTATGTATCCTCACTGTAATTTCTTTTTGGTGTTCATACATAATGAGCAAGTCACTGAAGCCATTAAACTGTTGCCCACTGTCTAAATCATCTATTTGCTAATGAAAATGAATTGTAAAATAGTTTCTTAATTTCAGAATAGCAAACATATTACAGGATAAAATAAAAAAATCTTTTTGCCTAGTATTGGTGACCACTAGGTCATCCATATAAAAATATAGAAGTGATAGTGGAAGGCTCAAATACTGATACCTGGTTTATATTTGACAAGTATTGCAAAAAAAGGCACACCCCTGCAATGCAGGATGCAGCAAGTGTGCTCAGGCTGCAAACTAACAGAGACAAAAAATGATCCAGATATACCATTTCAGGATTGAGATTTTCCATCAGCCTCTGGAAATGGATTAATGTAAGAAGAATTTTTTGTACAAGACCAAAAGATGCAACACAATCTGATAAATGAACAATTGGACTTAATAACAAAATGGCTTTTTAGCTGACAGATGTTTCACCAGACAATTTAGTCAGAGGCCAGATGGCCGAAGAGACACATGGTGGAAAGTAATTTCATAGGATGACTCCACAGGAGGAAAAACTCATTTGGATGTTTGAAATGTCAAAGACTCAATTAATGGAATCAGTATGTAATTCCTGCAGTTTGCCTGTTGAAAGCTGTGCTCAAGCTTGTTCTCAGAGCTCCACTTCAAGGTGAAGCAGTGGACTCCTGGCTGACAGCTCTGACTCACCTGTGGTTCATTGCCTCTCCATCTCCCTTCCTGACAGCTGCTTTTGTCTACAACATCAGCCTGTGCCACTTACTGCTCTGCACCGAGGCATTGTTTGCCACTCCTCTGGTCCTGTGGAGTGATAGGGAGAGCTAAGACCTAAAACATAACTAGGTGGGGAATTTTGGGAGATGCAGGAGAGGTGAAGTTTGCTGTTGCCTTACTGAAGTTGCATCTAAATTAGACACAAGAACAACATCAGTTTTTATATCTAGCAGAAAAGGCAGTTTCCAAAAACAGAAGTATTTAAAAAAAATTATAATATTTTCAAGTTTCAGCTCAATTTTTTTATTTTAAAAACTATATGACAGCATTATCAGTAACCACAAGTTAAAGTGTCTTTGGAATACTCTGCCTCCATCTTCTGACTGCTCAGGGAAATGCAGTGACTAGTTTGTATTAAGACTTCTTAAACCACAGAATCATAGAATGGCTTGAGTCAGAAGAGATCTTGAAGACCTTCTAATTTCACAAAATTTTGTATATTTTCGAGACCAAGGCTTTGAATATTTGGGTGAAACTTTATTGAATTCAGTCATTGCCTTTGCTAGCTAATACTGATAAATGTTGCTTTCTACTGACAAATCATCTTATCTTACACATTTCTGAAAAAGAGTTCAGGGCTTTGCTTCATTTTTAATATCTTTAACACAGCACTTGAACTCCTACCTGATTAATGTAGAAGGTTTTGATGACACAATGTCACTTCATACAGCAATGGCTTATCATTGGTTTTCCACATACTTTTTTCTCATTTAGTGACTGTGACTCCTTAATTTTTCTAGGTTTGATACCTGCATTGCCAGTTGGTAAATTTGCCATCTTTGTTTCTCTTTTAACAAAAAGCTCTTAATAAATAAGCTTTGACAAAAACAAAATTGAGAGCAACAGTCATGCATCCCACATACTCCTTGTATTCAGATTTGAGACCCATTGTTGCAACCAGATGTTGAGTGCACCCACCAAAAATGGCAACTGATTCTTGTTAATGCAGTAAGATGGGGAAATTCATCTATGCTGTCCAATATCATATTGTACGACGCATGTGTATCCACACAGCTAGAGCAGAAAGCAAATTACTCATTTATTTGATTGCTGAGAGACAAAACAACATGAAATAAATTTTTTCTAAATTTCTCAGCTTCAAATAAAAAAATATTCACGGCAAGGCCATGCATAGAGCAACCTTTCCATCCACATTGGTCTCATCTGTTATACTCACATCTAACCCCTTCATTTCCCAGAACTGGAACACATTTAAGGGAGCCTTCTCTGGGTCTTAAGTTCAACTCTTGGTCATGCAAGGAGGTGTGTGTGTAGAGAAGTCAGTGGAGACCTGCAAGTGACAAAAATCCACTCACATGCTGCACTCATTGACTGTTTCCCCAAGATTTCCTGAGCCAATGTTTCTCAGAGCAGTGGACCATAAGAAAAAGGCCAAATGATGTGAAATGTGAGGATGAAGATGCCACAGGGAGGTCGACTGCTCTTACTGTGGTACACCTCGCATCACTGACACAATCACAAAACGAGGCAAAATAGAGGGACACCAGAGCCAGCTGCAAGTTGCTGCTCAGTATTAACTGCCCAATTCCATGTGTCCCTACTAGGTCTTCTGGAGGATGGGAAATTGGCTCACACAGGTGTATCTACAGCATCAGCCACAGCTGGAATGCTGAACCCTGAGAAGAGGAGCAACTGCGGCTCTCAGTGTGCAAACCCCATAGTCCACAGCATTGGAACTGCAACACAGAGACAGAATGGCTTCAGGACCACAGAGGTATGAGTATAATTATGTTCTCTAATGCCCAGCACTAGCTTCAACCAGGTCTCAGTTACTTTTGTGACAGCCTTTCTCTTTGCAGTGAAACTGTATTCAATGTCTTGAGACATGAGAAAATGGTGCCAGGCTGCACTACAGGCATGGCATGATTGAGCTGAGCATCTCTGGCAATGCTTCATGCCTGAACAGCCACAGAATTGATGTCAGTCAGAGTAACACACACTTGCTACAGTAAAAAAAAAAAAGCCACCACACTTATTTGTTTCCAACTCAGTCCAGCTGTGGCATGTATCGTGCAAACTACTTAGATTAATTATCTGAAAAGGAACATGTTTTTCCTTAATTGCTGTTCTGCTTAAAATATGTGCACTGCATGAACCCTGGTTCATTCAAAGCTGGACATGAAGCTTGAAAAAGTCAATGGGTGTCTTTTCAATAACTTCAGTGGGCTTTGGATCAGATCCTCCCCCCTTTCCCCCCTCACTTACGTGTTGTGTATACATTGTAAGAACAAGGCTTTGGGGCCATACCAAAGACCAGCCTTCTCCTGTCACAGCTGCCTGCCCACCCACCTGTCCCCTGCAGGCTTCCACTTGCTGCCCTGTTTGCATAGCAGCTGCTGAGCTGCTGCAGATTAAGGAAAGCCAAAATCTATGGCTGGTTTACTGCTTCCTTGGTTTCTCATATGAGAAGGTGTTAGGTAAAAATCTGGGGAAGGGAGACTTCCTTGTCTTCTGGGTTATCTGAAGACGTAGCAGATAAAGTCCTTTACATGGTCCTTGGCATTTCTGGGGGAATCTCAATTCCTACTTTGAGAAGTGCTTGCCATGCTGTTGCTGCTTTCTCTACTTTTTCAGGGGAGTCTCCTCTTACTACAATATCATCTAATTTCACATCTGGGGAGAGTGAGACTGTAAAAGTTTGGCAATCACAGAATGTGCAGTCATGGGCGAATGTTTACATCCCTGTGGGAATCTGTCAAAGGTACACTGCACTTCCTTCTGAGCACGAATTGAGCCTTGAGGTATTTCTAGAGTGGAATCATAAATAGCATGTTTTATGTCTACTTTTGCCCTCTGTGAATAGGATGCTCCCTGAATTTGCATTACAGTTCCACAAAATTTGGCACAGCAGTAGTTCAAGGTGTAATATTGGCATTCAGCCTCCTGCAGACAATGGTGAGTGGCCACTGTCCCCTCAGCTTCTTCACCATTCTCCAAGGGATACAACTGGATTTCTTATCCGTACAAAGCTGGCTGGATTGGCAGCCCTCTTAAGCATAATTTTTGCCTTTTCTTCCAGTTTTTGCTTTATCTCCTTTTCTTTCTGTGACTGTTTGTGCAGCTGCTCAGTTTCCAAAGATAGTAACAATTCAGTTGTTTTCCTGCCCTCTATTTCCTCTCACAGATTTAGTTTCACACTGCTATGGTTTTTTCCTACCTAATTTCTACAATAATTGTCTTTCCCTATGCTCTGTTGAAGCGCGTAGAATCTTAAAATTATCTTTCTCAGTAATAAGCTTGTTTTTGGGTTTCCAATCTTTCTTTGATTTCCCTCTCAAAAGCCAATGATGACTTTAATACTCCATTTTCTGATTTCAAAGCAGCATGTTCTATATATGATGTATTTGAGGGAAGAAGGACTCTTTGATTCCCTTTTGCATGTAACATAAGTGAGCCTTCAATATTGCACAAATAATTGCTTTGTCATTTCAGAATTTCTGGGCCCATTCCTTGCCTGCCTGGGAAGGAGCATATTCATACTTCTGTAACTGTTTATTCAGGGCAATCCTGCTGACTACACCAATTCTTCTTTCACATAAAAAATTAGGGAAGGGAGATCCCTGCCCTTGCTTTCTCTGTTGTCTGCAGATGTAGTGGGCCTGGGGGCGTCCCCTTTCTCACTCAGTATTGTCTGCCTGTCTCCTGGGAGAGCCTGGGAGACCTTCACAGACAACATTTCAGAGTAAGCAATCTGGCACTCTGAGTCTGGTGGGGTGCCAGAGGCACAGTAATTCTGGTCAGGACCACAATCCCTGATGCAAAACTGGCATGCATTGCACTGAAAGTCTGGGCAAACTCAGTGAGACTCCACATTCACAAATACTGCAATTTCTTGCCTCTTGGACAGAGTAAGGTCCACAAACTGCTGTTGATAAATGCACTGATATGAGAATGCATAAGCAATAGTATTACTGTGGAATAAAGCTTACCTGACAGGTGTTCCCATGGGGGCGGAGAGAGTACAGCCTGTTGAGCATCCCAGGACACAAAGGAAGAGTCTCCTCTGACCTGCCTCCCCTGTTAAGTCATATTCATATTGTTCTCCTCGAGGATGGGGGAAAAAGGTTTCAGTTGACATAATTTCACACTTAAATGGAGTTTGAGTGACTTTATATACATGTAAAGATTGTACTGGTTTTACTTTGTTAGCATGCTATTTGGGATGTGAAAAGAAATATGTGTTTTCAAGTTCAAGCAAGTTTCAGCTTTTGGTCACTATTTGGGTCATTCCTTCAGCTTAATTCCTGTTAACTGCATTGTTTTAAACAGAGAATGACTGCAAAACCTCTGTGCAATTCCAGCCTTTGATTCTTGCCTCTCTCAGACATGAAACAAGCTCCCCTGGAGACCCTGCTCCTCAGGCATGCACAGTTTGTTCCTGCTGAATTACTGCCAGTGTGGGCACTCCTCCTTGCTGAGCTTTGCCTTTTGACATTTTTCCACAGAAAGTGCCTCAGCACAGCGTGTGGCAGAACAGCTACACCCACCCCATCAGAAGTTGTCCCATCCTGAGAGTCACATCCTTAAATTAAGGGGTCTGAGCAAATGAAAAAAGGGAATTTGGATTGAACTTCACCTTGCATTTTCCAACACA
>VYZP01037020.1:0-46272 GCA_013400635.1 Hypocryptadius cinnamomeus | reverse complement strand
TTTGCACTATTGTATTTGTATTTTTAGTTTTCCTATTAAAGAAATGTTATTCCTGCTCCCATACCTTTGCCTGAGAGCCCCTTAATTTCAAAATTACAACAATGCAGAGGGAGGGGCTTTGCATTTTCCATTTCAGGGGAGGCTCCTGCCTTCCTTAGCAGACACTTGGCTGTTCAAACCAAGGCAACAACCATAAAACACAACCCACACTGAGGAAGTGTTCAGAGAATCACAGATTATCCTGAGCTGGAAGGCACCCACAGGATCCTCCAGCCCAGCTCCTGGCCCTGCACAGACACCCCAACACCCCCACCCTGGGCATCCCTGGGTGGTATCAGAAGCTCCTGAAGGCCCTCACGGGGTGGCAGAGGGTGTTGGAACATCAGAACTGCCAGTTCCCAGCAGCTTCAAGTGGTTTTAAGCAGTTTAATGCTGTGTAAAGGTTGCCACAACTCCTGGAAAGAGTATTTTCCTTGGGCAGTTTGCTGAGAGCTTCCTAAAACACGGGAAGAGTCTTAACTGGCTGTTTTCAGAGCAAATACAGACAGCAGCAGCTCAGGCTCAAGGGACACTGCCACATTCAAAGCCAGCAGGGGCAGATCACGTTGTAGACACAGGAAAAGCCAATTTTCCTCACTGCAGAGAAATAATTGGGATGGTGGGAGGTGCAGAGTGGGGTCCAGTTTGGATAAATATCAAAGATAGGCCTATGGGATTATATGGAAGGGTTTTGAATATAGAATTTTTTTCTGTGAGGACACCCTGGGGACATTAAAGTCCCCCCACATTCCAGCTGGGACACCCTGTGAGTTGGGTGCTCCTGAGTGCACCACCCACAGCCAGGAATTACTTATGGGAGTGGGAGATAAATATAAACAAGGTTCAGTCCAGCTACTCAGAGCTTTCCTCCTCATAGCCAAGATAACTCTGCCATGTATTCTGAATGTGGCAAATATTCCTTTGGGCGTTTCCTTGGGAGCAATTTGAGCTCAGGTTGCTTCAAGGGATACCTGTAACGATCCCTAAAGGAATGACCTAGGAGAGGGCAGCACCCCTGGCTCCCCAAATCTCCGCCCCAGGCACTTCTGTGCCCAAGCAGGGCAGGTGTCCAACACCTTCCATGGCAAGTGAGACACTGGGATGGGCCACTGGCCACTGGAGACAAGGAATGGGGGTGTTTTGAGATGGGCACTTCTGAACTGCCCCAAACCTTCAATATTCTCACCTAAGAGAAGGAGGGCTAGGAGGACTGTTAATGGTTGATGTGCTGAGCTGGATTACCCATGGAATTTTGGGGATCAGCTTCCCAGCAGCATGGGAAAGGGCTGTTCTGGGCTGGTGTGGCATCAGAGCCTCTGCAGCAGAAAAATTCCTGGAAAAGCCTGGGGACAGAGGAAAAGCCCAGCAGGAAAACAGGAAGGTGATGGTGGGTTCAGAGGGAAAGGTGGGGGAGAAAGTAAAGGAGACTGCTGTGGGATTGGGGACCCCTGGAAATACAGGTCTGGCACAAAGGGACACAGAGAGAGGGTGGGAAGCCAGCCTGCAGTGATGTGCAGGCAGCACCGATCCTCCTGCCAGGGGAGCCAGGACAAATGGGGTGAGTGAGGTACAGAAAAGCCAATCCTGCCCAAGCAGCAGGGTTTTATCCCTTGTGCTGCTCCTGCAGCCTCTCCTGGGTTATTGGGAGGGATATGATGGACTGGGCTTTGCCATGACAGATAATGCATTACACTTCCAGGCCACAGCATAACTTTTTCCACAGTAATTACTTTCGATTTCCTCCCAATAAATACACTGCTGCTCTTCCCTCTGCAGTAATTGAGGGTATTTATTCCTCAGGAAGATTAACTGTCCTGTGGAGCCCAAAATGGATGGGGGGCCTGGGGAGATCAATGTGAGTGCCCACAGCAGTTGTGTCTTTGGGAAGGCCTGAGGAGCTTCCAGCTGCCCCCAGATGATCCCTGCTCCCTCCTCCCTGAGCATCCCGGCCCAGTGGGAGCTGTCCCTGCCCAAAATGGGCTTCAAAGTCCCTTCCCACCCAAACCATTCCATGATTCCATGATCCTTTCGATGGCCTCCCGTTGTGCTCTGCCAGAGCCTGTGGGAAGCCTCAGTTTAGGCTGGGCCTTGTGGGTGGTGTCCTGCTGCTGCCACCCCGGGGACAAAGCAGACATTCAGGGTCACCCATCATTTATTACTCTGTTATTTCCCCTGTTTTTCTAAGTTGTCCTCTTATCCCTTTCTCCCTGAGTTCTGTGGCTGGTGTCCCAAGGAAGGGAAGAATTTTCCCTTTGATTTCACATTATGGGGTGTCTTCTCCCTGAGGAATGTGCATAAAAATAGGCAGTGAGGGGATGGCACCAAGACATGGAGAATTCTGGAGAGCAGGGGGAGAACTCAGGCCTGGGAATGTCCTACAACACAGATGGGTGATTGTCCTAAATCCTCACAGTTCTCTTGAACTTCACAGGAGAAAATTAGAGAATGCAGCTTGGGAAAGAGGCAAATCCCTGGGTTTGGTCCTGGGATAGCTCTGCTTCCTGTAGGGATTTCAGCCATGGCTGTCTGGTAAGATTTTGTCACATTAGAATTACTTGAAAATCTATTAAATGAAAATAAAAATACAAATTAAAAAAAAAAAAAAAAAAAAAAATCCCTTCCTGCCCAGCCCTGGAGTTGCTCTGCCTTCCCACAGCAGCCAGGACCAACCACCTCCTTATGGACGTGGAAGGGATGGTAAAACACAGAAGTGAAAATCCCAAGGAAAACCAGCTTGATCCCAAGCCTAAGGTGAAAGTCTGGACTTAAAACAAGTGGGAATGAGGTCTGAGCTGTGCATCTTCCAGGATTTCATGCTCTTACTGGAATAACATCCACTGGGAAATGTGCTCCTTCCACAGCCTTTCCCAGGGCTCAGTTTTCCCTTTGGTGACAGGGATGTGCTGATACCGTGGAAGAGGTTAAGGAAGGCAGCAATCCTGTGGAATACTGCACTGCCAGGAAATGACACCTCTACAGAGCCACCAGGGCTTCATTTTCCCTTCAAGGTGGATAAATGTGTTCTTCCCTTCTCCAGAGGGCTCCATGTCTGGCCTTTTTGTGGGAGTTGTTGGTGCCTCAAAGTTCATGGAGTTCATGGTCTGTGCTGCTCATCTTCTTCTGCACAGGGGGAGGATCTCAGCCTGCTTGGAAAACTCAGGAATCACAAGGTGGAAGATCTTTTGATCTACAAAAATAAAATTCAAGACCTTGTAGAGTTGACTGAGCCGGCTGGGATTGACCTCAACTTCTCCACCTGCCACATCCAGGGAATATCCAGCAGGAGGAAGGCAGAGTTGACAGAGTTTTCCAAGGATGCAAAGACCAATTTTTGAACATTTTTTGATCTGTGCCAAGTGGATTTTTAACACAGCCTTAAAAATTGGCAAAATATGGAAAAGAAGTCCTGGCACCCCAGGAATGACAGCAACAAGGGGTGAGAGGGACCCACACCTCTGAAAACTCAGAAAGTAAAAAATATCTCCTTGGACTTTTGCCCAACAATCTCCTGGAGGCTCCACAATTTCCACTGTGCTCAGGCAGGTATTTTTAGGACCATTATTAAATATTAACTGTAAAATCATCATATGAGGATTCCTTCCACTGTAGATATCGTTAACTATCTCGTTTTGAGCTAGTTACCTAAAAAACTTTCCAGGTTTCTGGGTCTTCAGTGGAAGTCCTCTTAAAGGAAACTTTGATCTCCTCATTTTCTTTGCCCCCATTTTCTTTCTGGTTTTGCTCAGGGGTTTTTTCCCCTCCCTGGAAGGCCAAGGCCATGCTGGATGGGGCTTGGAGGAACCTGGGAGAGTAGAATTTGTCCATTTAGGGTGGAAGGAGATGTTCCAGTGCAGATCTTGGTGGGAGCAGAAAACAAAGTCCACAGTGCCTGGTTCCTCTCCTTTTGGGGCCATTTGTAGTTGCTGTTAGTGAAAGTGAAATAAAATAAGTGCATTTCTCATTTTCATGTGGCGGTGTTGTGGTGACGGTTGGACTCAATGCTCTTAAAGGGCTTTACCAACTGTAATGATTCCATAATTCCATGATTTCCTCTGATTTCACCAGAGCACTGCTAAGGTCAGCTGAGCCCTCTTCTGAGAAACGCCTTAATTTAGGAATTTGCCAAACTCCAGGAGGCTGGAGGGCACCAGAGGGGTCTGTGTGATGATCCAGTAGCAGGAATTTTGTCCCCTGTGTCTCTGGGTACATCCCACCATTCCCTGCAGGAACCTCAGCACTGAGGTCAGGACAGGCTTGGAATGATTCTCATCAGGATTCAGTTCCACAGCTCCCAAAAACTTTGTGTTTCCTCTCACTTTTCTGACTCCTCCAAGGGAAAGCTCAATGATTCCATTCCACCCATTAGCAGGCATTTGGCAATTACTGGCCAGCATAAATTTTAATAATTATTATTATAATTCCTAGTGCAATCATTAATCAATTCTTTATTATTGAGATAGCATTTACAGAAAGATTAATAACTCCAGCTAATACTTTTTAATTAATTTAATTTGGGGAGGTGAGGGAGTGAAATGGAAACACTGCACTGCAGGCACTTCTCAGGGGGACTTTTTCTTCTGGGATTTTTGCACAATTTCTGTGTTTTCCCCCACTTTGCTGGACTTTTCCTACACTTATAAATATCTCTAGTTGTTTTTGGGATCCCACAGCATGGTTATGGAGATTTTAGTCCACTGGAGAGGAAGAGCATTCCTCCAAGTCTTTCCAAACAACTTCCTTATCCTACACAGAGATTCTGCTTCCCAAAACAGAGCAGTAGGGGTAAGACATGGGTTTCCCACACTTGTTTTCCAGGCCTTGGCATTCCCAGCTGCCAGGTCACTTGGAATCTACCCCCTCCTGGCCATTCTTCACTTTTAACCCTCTCCTGTATCCAACCTGACAGGAAGAGGGACCTTCCTGGCTGAAAGTCTTCAGTGGGATCCTGGTTTTTGGAGAAAATGGTATCGATGCCTGGGAGAAACTGCAGTGAATGGGATGAGCATTTATTCCCAGGATAGAAGAAGTTTCTTCCCTGAGTCCTGCTCTGCCATGGAAGAGTCTTTCCCAAAGACCATGGAGAGACTCCAAAATCCCAGCTTCTTTTGGTTGGGATTTTTGGCAGAATCCTAGCTTGTTTTTATTGCTCTTTTCTCTGGGAACTGCCATTTTTCATGAAGGAAAGTAAGAAGCAGGAGCTGGGAGAACACGGAGCTGATGCTGTCCCACATGCTCTCTCCATGGGAGGAGCAGGGACAGCCTGGCCTGTGGCCTCTCTCCAGCCCTGAGCTGACCTTCAGTATTCTGGGATTTAAACATCTGGATGTGACTCCTGCAATTCCATGTTGGAAGGGAAGAACCACAGGCTGCATTGGGATGAGAAGGATCTTAAAACTCATCCAGTCCCATCCCTGCCATGGGCAGGGACACCTTCCACTGTCCCAGGCTGCTCCAAGCCCTGTCCAGCCTGGCCTTGGGCACTGCCAGGGATCCAGGGGCAGCCACAGCTGCTCTGGGCACCCTGGGCCAGGGCCTGCCCACCCTCCCAGGGAACAATTCCTGCCCAATATCCCATCCATCCCTGCCCTCTGGCAGGCTCAGACTCTTTTGCAAGGATTAAATTTCACACAGAATCCAGAGTCCCTTCCAGTTTGAGTTGGAAGGGGCCACAAGGATCACCAAGTCCAGCTCTAAAGTGAATGGCTCATACAGGGATTAAATCCATGACTTTGGTGGTACCACACCCTGCTCTGACCCACTGAGCCGACTCCAGCTGGTTTTGTATCCCAGCACAGCCTGTTCACCCACAAAGGGGTGATTCTCTCTCCAGGAAACTCAGGAATGTTTAGAGACAATCTGTGGTGTGCTCTGGAATCCATCCATGGGGTAGACATCCAACTTCAGGGTTGGGGGATCCTTCCAGCCTCTTCAGCCACACGTTCATGGAATCATGAAGACTGGAAAAGACCTCCAAGATCACCAAGTCCAACGTTTTCTTTGTTCTCCTTCCCTTCATGGCTTTTTGTTTTTTCTCACTCCTCTGGAGTCTCATGGATATTTCTGATGATATTTCCTCTGTGGGAAGAGTCTGCTCAGCTGGTCCCAGCTGGGTTCGCACATCTCCTTTTGTCTCCTAATTTTGGGTCATGGAACCCTCGTGGGATTCCTGAGCTGTTTAAACCCCCTCTGTGCTGAGAACAGCCATCATTCCCTGGCTTTTTTTTTTTTTTTGGAATTGACTTCCTCATTTAGTATTTGCACAGAGTAACTCCAGGGTTGAATTTCAAAGAAAATCCGTGAATTTTTAGCTGTTAGTGCTCTCCCTGTGCTGTGATAATTGCACAGAGGCTGACTTTAATTAGCTCCGGAGCTGTGTGATATCTTTGGGAGTCAATACAGTCCTTTATTTGTGGAAAACACATGGAATATGTGCTGAATAAGCTGTAGAGTTTCCCTCCAGAAAGCAGGGAAAGAACTAATCCAGTTTTATGTAAGTTCACTCTAAGTTTGTTTTTGCAAGTTAAAAAAAAAGATGGAAAAAGGGAAACAAAAAGAAAGGAAAAAAAGAAGCATTTTTTACTCTTTAATGAGGGAAAACTGAGCCCACACAGCAATGGGGGAGCTGACAATAATATATGGCTTTAATTAGCAATCAGGATTTGAGGAACAGCTTATTATGCTAATGGGGTTCAAAGCTTCCCAGGAAAAAAAAAAGTGCCTATGGAAAGAGTTGGTAATGACAAGATCTCCAGTTTGGAAGAGAATCCTGAAATGCTCCAGACAATAATTTCGCATTTCCTTGCATGTTTGTGATAAAATTCCAGATTTCAGATGTGCTGGGTAATCCCAGTGGACT
Source organism: Hypocryptadius cinnamomeus (assembly GCA_013400635.1). Taxonomy (NCBI): domain Eukaryota; kingdom Metazoa; phylum Chordata; class Aves; order Passeriformes; family Zosteropidae; genus Hypocryptadius; species Hypocryptadius cinnamomeus. The sequence goes on along the minus strand of VYZP01037020.1, from coordinate 39,377 downwards.
GAGGCAAAATATAATGACCCCAAACTTTTATCCCTAAAGGCAGGGATTGAGTGATTTTGCTCTCCAAAAGAAACTCTGCCATGCCACGGGTTTGAGTTGAAGGAGTTGGAATCTGAGCTGAACTAATTGGAAATGCAGCAATTTAAATAAATTTGCTTTAAATAAAGGAATTAACCTGCTGGAGTTTGTCCAGATTGGAGTTTGTGGTCAGATCTGTGGTTCCGGGGCTGAGCAGGGGCTGGTGGAGAGCACACACTAATGAGGAGCTGGGTAATTAAACTCCCAGCTGCAGGATTCCCCAGGGAACAGGGCCAAAGCAAGGATCTGGGGATTCGGAATAAATATTTTTAGGGACATCAGGATTTATCCAGGAGGCAGTGATGGGTGCTCAGGTGAGAGGAGCAGGGGAGAACTTCTCACAGGAGGTTGGTGGGGAGGGGGTGGAAGGGAAGGGAAGGGAAAGGAAAAGAAAGGAAGGGAAGAGAAGGGAAGGGAAGAGAAAAGAGAAGAGAAGAGAAGAGAAGAGAAGAGAAGAGAAGAGAAGAGAAGAGAAGAGAAGAGAAGAGAAGAGAGAAGAGAAGAGAAGAGAAGAGAAGAGAAGAGAAGAGAAGAGAAGAGAAGAGAAGAGAAGAGAAGAGAAGAGAAGATATCTATTTTTCTTGGAACCTTTATCCCAATGAATTTAATGTTTCCACTTCCCTGCATTTTCCAGGTCAGGTCCATTTGATAAGCAATCCATGTATGCACTAATTCAGGAAGTGTGACACGTGATTTGATGGAATGAATTAGAATTATGTGGATCTATAGACTGAGATGTCTGGAGTGTGCAAGGAGCCTTTCTGTTTTCTATTGTAAAAAATACATAAAATAAAATACAAATAATAAATAGTGAATTTTTAAGCACTTTCTCTGCTTTGGAGGTTGTATTACTGTACTAATTCATCCAATTCCTTTCAATTAAGCAATTAATTTTAATATTCCAGGTTATTATACAGCATGTTAAAGTTGCTCAGTGTTATTGCCCTCCTTGTGCTGGGAAATTCCTTACATTCCTCAACATGACAAAAATGTAGGGAAAACAGTAAAATCCAGGAGATTCTTTACATGTATTAGGTTTCATCCATCCATTCTTTTTTATGTCCAATATTTTTCAGCCACTCTTCCTGAAGATGGACACAGAATAGCAGTTAAAGTACAAGACAGATGAGCCATGTATAGAAAAATGCATTTCTGAGTCATAAGATTAATAAATACACCAGGTTTGGGACTTGGAGTCTGGGAGTTAATTAGGAAAATTGTCCTCCAGAACTTTTCATTTTCTGCTGTGTTTTTTTCCCCCTAGGATGAGTAAACTCAGCCTCATCTCCTTCCCTCAGTTCAGCTGGAAGGAGAAATCCAATCTGCTGAGCAAAATGGGCTCTTCCCACGTCATTCCCACCTTGGAGGGGGAAATGGCAGCTGATGGCAAAGAGCTGCTGCAGGATCTTGGGATGCTCCATGATCCAGTCAGGAAATTCCAAGGAAGTGCAACAATTGCCAAGCAAAACCAGCCACTTCCCAAGATGTGCCCTGGAGTGGCTGTTCCTGCTCAGGAGGGAAATCCTGGAGCCACTCCAAGGATTCCCCTGCACATTCAGGCTTGGGGATGCCACAGATCCTTTAGGTGATGTTAGGATGAAGGGATGGAGAGGACTCCAGGTGTTCCTGCCCCTCCAGGGTGCACTCCTGATCCCCGTGCTGGAAAAGGAGGAACAGGTTGGAAAAGAGAAACTGGAGCAGAGAAAGGCAGCAAGAGGGACTGAGACCTGGGATGGCCTCCAGGATGGACAAGGGAGGCTGGGCTGGCTCAGCTGGAACAGAGATACAGGAGCAACTCCTAAATGCCAGAATGGAGTGGGAATGGGAATTCCTGAGACTGTGCAGTGGAAATGGGCAGCCAGTGAAGAGGAGGATATGAGAGCAGATATAGACCAGGCTCGATGGAGTGGTTTCGGTTTTTTCATTCAAAATTTCATTTCATTTGGTGGGTTTTCCCCCAAATAAGGCTGAATTGCACAGCTCTTGTCCTTGGTGCCTGGAAGGATCAGGGAATTCCATTTGTGCCTAAAGAAACACCTGGAGAAAGGACAGGAGGTGTTATTGAGCATGAAGACTCACCTCAAGCCCTCAGGATTATTTCTCTTTGTTTCATTTTTTTTCCTTCTTTTTTTTTACTTGTAAAAACAAACTTGAACCCCTCAGGCTGAGTCCTGAGCTGTGGTCACCATGAGATGCTCCAAGTACAGAGAGAAAACTGTGTTTTCCTTCCCTCTGTTCTCACATGGAGATCAGGAATGGGAAGATGGGCCTTAGTGTTGACAGAGTATTTTGGTTCCATCAGGTCCTGGTGGGATTGTGGGGGAGTCTGTGCAGGGCTGGGAGCTGGGTTTGATGTTCCTGGTGGGTCCTTCTCAGGACAACAACTCCTTCTCAGTATCACATCCATCCCTGCCCTCTGGCAGTGGGAAGCCATTCCCTGTGTCCTGTCCCTCCATCCCTGCTCCCCAGTCCCTCTCCAGCTCTTTTGGGTCCCTCCCAGCTCAGGATTTTCCATGGTTCTGTGGTTCCATGTCCCAGTGACAGAAGTGAGCTGAAATCCCAGGTGGAGGAGCTGCCTCTGGAGTGTTGGCCACGAGTGTGAGCCAGGAGCTGCCCAGTCCCTCTGCTTTGGGCCACCACCACTTTCGGAGGGGTTTGCATCAGCCCCAACAAATTCCATGTGACCAGAGCTCCTTCCACTCCTCTGGAAGGCCTCCAGGATTTCCCTCTGCCTCCTGCTGTCATGGTTCTCCAAGTGAAGCATTTTTGATCCCTGCAGGATATTGCAATGGAAACTTTTCCCATTTTCTTTTCCAACTGTTGCCTGCCAGACTGCAGAGACCAATATGTTTATAATATAATATATTGTAATTGATTATCCAATTTCAGAATCAAAATCCCGCTGCATTGTGTCCAAATTAAATCCTTTCATTGGCTGCTTGGAATTTCCCCCTCAAGAATTACCCAGGAAGAAAATATCAATGTTTGGTTTCACGTTCCTTTGGGGACTCTATTTGAAAATCTCTAAAATTTTTTGTGCTAAAATCCAATTCTTCTCTTCTGCTCTGGTTATCGGAGCCCTGTTAAAGCCACATGGAGCAGAGCTTTGTCCTTGGCAGGGAGAAGGATCAGATACTGCCTGGAGCTCACTGGGGATTTAATTCTTGTTATTAATTTTATAGAGAAACTGTCCAGATACCACAAAGAAAGGGCAGGAGCGTGTCCCCCTCAAATAGATCATCAGCCCAAATCTATTAACAGGAGCATGTTGCAAAGGGAGAAATGGGGCTGGTTTTTTGGGTTTGGATTCTGCTCTGGGTTTATTTTAGCCTTTGACAGGGAAAAGAAAAGACAAATAACTCAGCTGTGGCTCAGCCATGTCTCTCTGTGTGTTGTACCATTAGCAGGACACCAGGGTTGGGGTGGAAATAGGAGATTTGTTTTCCCAGATAATTTTTTTCCTGGTGCAAGCGGGGTTTGTAGCCTGTGACAACGAGCTGGGCCAGCTCCAGTGAGGGTGATCCTGTGAGATTCACCCCTGTGAGTCCTCACCCCCTGGGGACACTCACAGATGTGAGGAAAAGGCCTCAAGCTGCTCCAGGAGAGGCTCAGGTTGGACATCAGGAGGAATTTCTCCATGGAAAGGGTGGTCAGGCCTTGGCAGGGGCTGCCCAGGGAGGTTTGGAGTGCCCATCCCTGGATGTGCCCAAGGAAGGATTGGAGGTGGCACTCAGGGCTCTGGCTGGGGACAAGGTGGGAGTCAGGCACAGCTGGGACTGGTGATCCTGGAAGGTTTTTCCAGTCTCAGTGATTCCATGATTCTGGAATGCCTATGAGAAGTAGCTGCATTGAATTTAAAGCAAGAATTAAAAGCAAAGACATTAAAATCTCCACGGGACCATTAAAGCCTTGGTCCTTTGTAGTGGTTTTTGAGTTTTTTTGGGGGGAGAAGTTTGATGGTGCCTGGGGCTCACAGCAATATTTTTGTTGTGAAGATGTATGGAATGTAATTTCCATGGAGCAATGTCCATAAGCAGCAATGAACTGACCTTAGACCCACATCCTTTCTTCTGGAAAACCTCTGGAATGGGATCTCTGTGCTGAGCCCTTCCTGAGCCTCATCTCCTCTGCTCCTGGTCCAGTGGAAGGCCCAGGGCAGGTGCTGGAACTGGATGGGCTTTAATGTGCCTCCCAGCCCAACCCATTCCATGGTTCTGTGATGATTCTGGGATTCTCTGTAGGTCCAGTGGCAGCCAGGGAGGATAAAGTGGAGAAATATCCTAATATCTGGGTGCTTTTACTGAATTCATGGGTTTATTTATCTTTCTTTTTTTTCTTTTTTTTCTCTCTTTTTTTTTTTGTTTTGTTTTGTTTTGTTTTGTTTTTGTTTTTTTGTTTTCACTGTCACAGCACCAACAGTTCAGAACAAGTTTCCATGAAGGATTCCTGGTTTTCAATATGATTAAAATAAACATGGAATCTCACAGGAGTATCGTGAAACAAATTAAACCCTGATTGCTCTTCCAATTCCCACCTAATGATTCATTAGAGATTATCCAAACAAGTGTGGGGAGCACAGGGCTACAACACCAAAGCCAATCAAGTTTGATGGCTTTAATTTGGATTTTCATGTGTGTGGAAGTTTGTCAATAGGGAGACTTGTCCAAAATCCTGTGCCTGCTCTTGCAAAGTGATGGAAAATGTCCCCAGGTGTTTTTGTGTCACACAAGTGGCACAGGTTTTTTTTTGCAAACAGAGAGTTTGGTCTTGAGTTTCTAAAAGCAGAAGGATGCAATAAACAATGAGCTGTTCACACCTACAAGGACTGGTGCAGATCTGTATTTTGGGAATTGGAGTTTCTGCCGGGCCTGGATTGCCTGGGGAGGGCTGAGAGCTGCTGGGGGTGTTGGGGGATGGCACTTGCTGGACTTTAGATCAGGGCTGTGTCATGGAATCATGGAATCATGGAATCATGGAATGGTTTCGGTGGGAAGGGACCTTAAAGCCCATCCAGTGCCACCCCTGCCATGGCAGGGACACCTTCCACTGTCCCAGGCTGCTCCAAGCCCTGTCCAGCCTGGCCTTGGGCACTGCCAGGGATCCAGGGGCAGCCCCAGCTGCTCTGGGCACCCTGTGCCAGGGCCTGCCCACCCTGCCAGGGAACAATTCCTAATTCCCAATATCCCATCCATCCCTGCCCTCTGGCAGTGGGAAGCCATTCCCTTTGTCCTGTCCCTCCATCCCTTGTCCAGCGTCTCTCCTGGAGCCCCTTCAGGCCCTGGCAGGGGCTCTGAGCTCTCCCTGGAGCTTCTCTTCTCCATCTCACTCAGCTGCTCCTCAGGAGAAGAGTTTCAGCCCTGTGTCAAACTGGGAAGTTCTCCCCTGCACTCCTTGGACTCTTCCCAGTTTTAAAAGCAGGAGCCTCTTCCACAACATCCAACCTCTGGCTCCAAGGGCAGCAGCAATTTGGTCCCAGTTTCCTGCTTGGGGCGCTCCAGTCACTGTGCTCACACTCCATAATGGAATAATGGAATAATAATGGAAATGTGAGCTGTAACACCTGCACGTGGGAACCCACAGAAGCTGCTGTTCCTTTGGGAAGAGGGGCTCTCATTCATGTGGGAATCACCCACAGCTGCACGGAGGCAGCTCCTTAATGCAATCAATAATCCCTCACCAAGGTGATGCCCTCACACCAACAAAAACAGATCCAGAGCCTGCTCCTGCCTTCCTGCAAATTTGAATCTCCCCCATCCATCCCTGAGAATGTTTCTATGGTTACCTCCCAGAATACCAGTTTGCCAACATCAGGTTATTTCCATCTTGGAACCTAAATCCAAGCTGGTTTTTCAGCTGGGCTCAACTCTAGTGCTGAATTTCAGCCTCCTGAAGAGCTGGAGGTGTAAAGCTTAGACAGGAATGTGTCACCGTTTTTGTGGTGACTGTCACAACTTGGAGAGCGATGCAGAACTGAGTCTAAGAAGAAAAAGACAAAATGTCATGGATTTCATGGAATTGTGGTGTCCTGTGGCAGCTCACAAAGATGCTGCAGGCATGGCCACAGAGAAGATCCTCTCAGTCTCATCAGGCTGTCTTTGACTCCAGGTTCTGGGATAGCTCTCAGGAAGGATGGAATTATGACTATTTTAGAATTAATCTTGAATTTTAATGATTTTCAGCCAGACCCTATGTGTGTGCCCCCACAAGGAATCTCCACTGGGAATGTGATGAGGGACAGTGCATCTCTGCTTGATGTCTTTTGTTTGATAAGGAAAAGTGGGAATTTTCCTACACCCTGGGCTGCTGTGGAAAGGCTGGGAGGGTTGGGACTGTTCAAACTTTGGGTTGAGCCAATTTTGGCCTTCCAGGACCTGAAGGGAGTCAACAGGAAAGATGGAAAGGGACTGGAAAAGGGCCTGGAGGGCCAGGACAAGGGGTAATGGCTTCCCACTGCCAGAGGGCAGGGATGGATGGGATATTGGGAATTAGGAATTGTTCCCTGTGAGGGTGGGCAGGCCCTGGCACCACCAGCTGTGGCTGCCCCTGGATCCCTGGCAGTGCCCAAGGCCAGGCTGGACAGGGACACCTTGGAGCTTGGAGCAGCCTGGGATAGTGGAAGGTGTCCCTGCCATGGCAGGGGGTGGAACAGGATGAGTTTTAAGGTCCCTTCCCACCCAAACCATTCCATGATTTTATTGTTCTTTGGATAATCCTAATAAAACATTGCCTAAGGCAAAGCTTGCCCTGGCTGGAGTTGGGGTCCCTGTGCAGGGCCGGAATCCATCCCTCCAAGTGCAGTTTCCATCCCTGAGCTGCATTAGGAAAACCCTGTGAATCTGAGAAAAGCTGTGAAACCTCATTGTCAGCTCTAAACAGCACAACCCCTTCCTTTTCCTTCCAAACCAGGGAGGTCATGTTGCTGATAGTCACAAAAATGAGGCTTTTTCGAGTCAGCAGCTTTGCCTGATCTGTCGAAAATGTCACCACTTGCTTGTAAATATTCTGAAAACCACAAGTCTCTGCTTCCAAAGCCAATTATGGGTGGCTGACTGACAGTAAAGCCCCTACTTAGCACACCTGGCCACTTAAAAGCAACAAAGCGAATGGTTTGGGACATCACAAACCTCCAAATGCCTACAAAACAACCCAAATTATTCTGATTAGGCATAAAATTTTATCCTAACACAAGGCCCCTGATTGTGACCCAAATGGGATGTTATTGTTCCAGCAGCAAATTCAAAATGCAAACACAGCACAAAGGCATTTTGCAACAGGGACATAAAAATTATAGTGATGTAGTTTTGTGACATTTCCACCTAGCAGTGACAGTGTGCCTGATTTCAGTGCAAAACAAAGCAAAAATCAGTTTTTTTGGCACAGAACAGATTTATGAGCATGGTCAGAGACAATTCTGTCAGAATTACAGCTAAATCCAAGACTCAGGGTGTAAAACTCCTTCAGTAAAATAAAAGAGTGACATTTTAGAGTAGACAGAGGGAGGAAATAGAGTAAATAAAGATTTAATGATCCCAGAGGTTTCTCTGGGTGTAAGGCTGATTGATGTTCCCGGGCACAGGGTGGGATTTTGAGATGTCTGTGCAGGGTCAAGAGCTGGAGTCCATGATCCCTGGGGATCCCGCTCAGGATACTCCATGATTTTATGATTATTGTGTTGCTAAAGGCATTAATTCTTGCTTTACTTAGATATTCCCAAATGACTTTGGGCCTCCAGGAGCTCCAAGGATTAAGCAGGAGAAGATCCCAAAAGTGGAGCTACCAAGCTGGATCCCCGATTCCCAAAGGAAAAGGGGTCAGGCTGGGCTGAAGTTTTAAAGAGAGATGCAGAACTCGGCAGAATTTGGGATGTTTGGAAGGAATTGTTCCCTGGCAGGGTGGGCAGAGCAGCTGTGGCTGCCCCTGGATCCCTGGCAGTGCCCAAGGCCAGGCTGGACACTGGGGCTGGGAGCAGCCTGGGACAGTGGAAGGTGTCCCTGTCCATGGCAGGGGTGGCAGTGGGTGGGCTGTAAGATCCTTTCCAACCCAACCCATTCCATGATACCATGATTTGCTAACACTTTACCACGTGTCTTTCCAGAGCTGAGGAAAGGCTGAAGTGTCCTGCACACATTGATGGGATTCCCCTGCAATCCAGGAGCAAAGGAGCTCTGGAAACATCTCCACATTTGAGGAACATCTCAGTGGTGCCAGCAGAAGTTCTGTGGACTGAGCATGGAGAACCTGCAGGAGCAGAGGAAGGGGGGCAGCTCTTCCTCATGAAAAATGTGGAATAAAACAATAAGGAGAGGTGGGAATGTTGTGAAACCCCAAGGAAGAACCTTCCTTGAGCCAGGTGCTGCCACAGCCCTACCTGAAGATGTGCTCCTGGTGTCCCCCTGCTGCTCCTCTGGTGGGAACGGTGGGAGGGGGGAAAGGTGGCACCTGAAAGACTCTGGCTGCTGGAAAAAGGGAGAAAACCCCATAAATATCACCTTGGCAAGAGTTCAGCCAGAGGGCAGTGAGGGAAAGGTGAATTTGTGGTGCTTTGCTCTGGGAATGGGAGTTTGGCCCTTCAGAGCGGTGGAGAAGCTAAAAGAGAGGAGTGGGGGGTTCGGGCTGTGTTTGGGGTGGGGTTTGGGGTGTGTGGATCCCTCAGGAACTTCCTGGTGCTCCCAGAGTGTTGGGATACCTGGGCAGTCCCACAGGACAAAGGGCAGAATAGGGAGGGGGCTGGGCCGGGGCTCTCCTTGCCGTGGGGCAGAGCTGGGAGGCTCTCCCTGAGTCTGAGCAAAGCTCTGATGTCAAACAGATCCTCCAGGGTCTGGTCCAAACCTCCCCCCACACTGAGACATCCTCATCCCATGGTCTGGGCACACTCAGAGCAGGGAATTACACATGCAAGGCTGTAATTGCCTTGTTATCCAATTAGCAAACCCCAAATGATTTCCCAGTGTCACTGAGAAATCCTTGCAGGAATCCTCCTCCTCCCGTCACCATCACAGCACAGCTCTGGCAGGGCTTGGGAGGTTCTGCTGGAGCTGGCACCGGCACAGGAGCGCTCTGGGCAGCTGGGGTGGGCAGGGTGTGGTGGGCACTCTGGGGTGGGCAGGGTATGGTGGGCACTCTGGGGTGGGCAGGGTGTTCTGGGCACTCTGGGGTGGACGTGCTGTTGTGGACACACTGGGTTGGTCCCTCTGTGGTGGGCAGGGTGCCCCCATGGTGGGCACACGGTGGTGGTCACTCTGTGGTGGCCACGCTGGGGTGGTCACTCCCTGGCAGGGTGGGCAGGCCCTGGCACAGGGTGCCCAGAGCAGCTGTGGCTGCCCCTGGATCCCTGGCAGTGCCCAAGGCCAGGCTGGACATTGGGGCTTGGAGCAGCCTGGGACAGTGGAAGGTGTCCCTGCCCATGGCAGGGGTGGGAATGAGATGAGCTTTAAGACCCTTTCCACCAAAACCATTCCATGATTCCATGAAAGGAAGAAGAGCCCATTTTCCTGCTGGTGAAGACATACAACAAAAATGGCAAAAAACCAAAATAGCAAGAAAAAGCATTACAAACATCTCAACAGGACACAATCTGTGATGCAGAAATGCTTTGTGCTTCCTCACCCCAGGTCCTCTGGGGCTCTGGGATGGGCATTCCATGCTCATCCCTGCATTCCTGACCCTTCCACCTGCTGAGGGCTGGTTCAGGGACAAGGTTTGGGTGATGTGTTCACCCCAGGGCTCCTCTGGTTTGGGAAGAAGAAAGTTGGGAGGAGATCACTTGTCTTGTCAGAAGAGCTCCAGTGTGACCTGCTCTCTCCCTGCTCTCATCCCCACAGGAATAATTCCATGTTTGTGCAGCCCCAACCCTTCCATGTGCATGGCTCCATGAACACTGTCTCTAATAAATCTGGATGATCCATAAGGAGATCTATCCTATAACTCATTATTCCATGCACAATTAAAACTCAGGATTGTATTTCTGGCCTTGATATGAGCTCCTTTCCCATCCCAGGTGGGAGAGGAATTTGTCCCAGCTGAAGGACGGGAAGCGGGATAGGGCTCAGACACCCGGACCTCGCTCTGCCTTGGGAGTTGAGCGGGGTTTAAGGCAATTCTCTGCTTTTCATGCTGCCACCAACACTGGGAATGCTTTTTCCCGTTTTTCCCTATCTGTGAGACGGTGAGGAGCCATTAGGTGGTGCCCAAAAGCAAGGAGGACACAGCGCCGGGGCTGAGAGGGAAACTCTGTGTGACACTGAGGGGACACTGCGAGGACATGTCTGTGTCAGCCAAAGGCTCATCCCAACATTCCCAGCAGAAGGTGACTTGGTTCCCACAGGATTTTCCCTCTCATTAGTGCTTCATTTGCCATTTTATGGCACTAACAAGTGTCTGAAACTGCGGGAAGAAAAATCTCTTGATAAGACAAAAATGGCATTACAAGGTCATTCTTTAATGTGTGACAATTAAATCTGATCAAGAATTTATGCCATGGAATCACTTATTTTTTTTTTAGATGTTCCAAATAAAAATAAAATCCACAAGCAGGGATGATCCCACAGGATCCAGCCAATATTCCTCTCCTCTTTCTGGAGCCAGGCTGTCTGAAAGGTTTTTTCCTCTCTCCAGAGTTCTGCTTCCATTTGATCCCCATTTTGTGTGAGGCAAACGTTCTGGATTTCTATTAAATCCCTGTTATTACACCCCAACTGCTGCTGTAAAGCTCAGCCCTCGGAACTTTACAGTGGGAATTGGTTCCTCCTCTGGCTGTGCTGTAGCAGGGGTATCTTTGGGGAGGGAAATGCAAATTTTTTAACCAGAAAGGCTTTTCCTTCCCTGGCATTCCAACAGATCCTTGAAGGAGAAGAGCTCCAGGCTCCACGCCAGGCTCTGTGTCTATACGAATGCAGCCTTCTGCTTATTTCCCTTAAAATTGAATTAAAAGGCATTAAATCTATTTTTTTTCCTTTTTTTTATTATTATTCCTGCACTGCTGCCACTTCATTATCCCAGCTAGGCAGGCAGGCAGCCCATTCCAGGGAATGAGGATGGGAAAGGCCCAGCCAAGAAGGTTTAAATGCCACCTGTAGGCAAATTGAAATGTTCCCCTCCAAGTGCTAATCTTTCCTTTATTGCTGTAGTGGCAGAGCCCTCGTTGTTCCCTGGGAATTCTGCCACGTTTATTTAAAATCCAAGACTAGAAAACCCTGAAATGCCTCTGCTAAGAACACCAACCCAGGAACCCAAATATTTTATTCCTTCTGAAATGATTCCTTGTACTTGCAGGGAGCTGTAATTAAGATGCTGCTGCTCGTGGCTGCAGGGTTTGCTGTCCCTGTGTTTCCTGCATTGCTGAATCCCTAAAAAGGGGGTGAAAGAGGCTGGAGAGGTTTGCTGGTAGCCTAAGAGGAGTTATCCAATGGATAATTAATAATTGTGCAGCACCAAGAGAGCCAATGTCCCATTAATGACTGATGTGGGCACACAGGATTCAGCTTGGAGGCTCCTCAGGAGGGCTCTGGACCAATCTCCTGCTTGGAGCAGGAGGAGTATGAGGTCAGACAAGGCTGCTCAGGGCTTTTATTCCATTTGATCTGGGAGTCTCCATAGTCAGAGGCTGCACAGCCTCACAGACACCTCCCCTGCACGCTGCTGATGTCTTAATGTGGAGCTTTTCCCTGAGTTTTCCCTTCTTCTTGCTCTGGCTGGGTTTGTATTCCCTGGATAGATTGGCTGTAGTCAGGTCCTGCTTGAAAGCTTTGCTCTCTTAAGGGCTCTACAAAGACCTGAAATAATCAGGCTCTGTATAAATGGCTCTTAATTCAATTACTTCTGATAATTGATTTAATTAAGAGCATGGATGAGATGGGATTGCTGCTCCCACAAGTCGGAGTTAGGACTCACACTCCGGAAAATTTGGGCATCAGCAGTGCCAGCACTTCTGTTCGAGAGGGACTTTGGACAAGGGACCTTAAAGCCCACCCAGTGCCACCCCTGCCATGGCAGGGACACCTCCCACTGTCCCAGGCTGCTCCAGCCCCAATGTCCAACCTGGTCTTGGGCACTGCCAGGGATCCAGGGGCAGCCACAGCTGCTCTGGGCATCCCCACTTTCTTCACTCAGGGTCTTCCTCACCCTCTGGTCTCTGCCATGAATCCAGGATCCCTGAAATCTTGAAGCTGGAGCCCAGAGCTGGAGCTCTGCTGCATTTTCCGGGATACTCAGGGAATTTGGATCCCGCCTTCCCAAATCTGAGGCTTGGATTTTTAACAAAGTTTTCCACAAGAACAAAGTGATTTAGGGCTCAGAGGATCCCAACCTGTGAGCACTTCCTACCCATGCTTTCCCCTGGATGCTGCAGCCATTATAAACCCTAGCTCATCCTGACAAAGCAGGGGAGGTTTGGTTTTAATTGCAGTTGTTAATTAATTTTATCACTGCGGAATCTGCAGCCTGGTGGGAAAAGGGAAATTTCATTTAATGGACAGCTCCCTTCTCTCAGCACCTGGTGGAGAGTTTAGCACTCACTCTCCTGTCCTTGGCCAGAACTCCTGCCACACCCCAGCTCCTCTTCTCCAAAATCCTCTCCAAGCTGAGAAAAATCCTCTCCAAGGTGGGCAAATGACCCTCCCTCACCCTCCTCTTCCTCCCCTCTGGGCCTCTGCAATGGCACCAGAGGGCAGGGAGTGCCCAAAGCTGGGGGTGAAGGTGTTTGCATCCTCTGGGCAGGAGGATCAAGGCTGAAACCCTCTGGACAAGGAGCCTTGGAGGTCCTGCTGTAAAGGAAAAGGGAAAATGGAAAAAGGGTTTGAACTCTGCTTCTCTGTGGGCAGTAAAATGGAGCAGCTGTGGGAGGTTTCATCCTCTCAAGGAGGCTTCACCCTTCCCTAGGAGAGAAGTTCTGGTTCCCAAATTACCCCCAGGAGCTGCTGTGAGGGGCCTCAAGCTGCTGCAGGCCTGTCTCCATCACTCTGCCTTTGCCATGTGAGGTGACACCAATTTGGTCGCCGTTGTCACCACATTCCTGTTGTCACCACATTCCTGTTGTCACCACATTCCTGTTGTTTCCCTGTCCTTTCTCCCAGCCAACCCCATCCTGAGCTCCTCTTTTCCTCCTCACTGTGATGCTTCAAGGTTTGCCAGCACTCTTCTGTCTCCTCAGTGTCTTGTTAGTCCTGTCACCCTCTCCTGGCTCCAGCAGACCTCTCCTGGCAGCATCCCCCATTCCCATTAATCCTTGTTTACTGGGAATGTACATATTTATTGCTTTTTATCTTGTTTAATCTCGCAGGTCTCGCAGCCCCTATTCATTTTTGCTGCTTCCCTTCTAACTCCCACCCATTTATCTTCCTCTGCTGCTGCATCTGCTCCAGCACATCCTGATTATCTCCTGCCATTCCCTGTGCCAGCCCCGTGCCCTGTGCTGGGATTCAGCTCCCTGGAACAGTTGGTCTTCCAAAATCATCGTTAGCTGAGTTATGGAGGAGACAGGAAGAGATTCTCTCCATGGACCTGGTGTCCTGTCTTCCCTACTTAGCAAGCAAATGAGGTTAATATTTAATGGATATGGAGGTCAAAACAAATCCTGGATATTCTGTTCCATATTTCCATGCTTGCAAAAGGTAAATAACCATGAGAGGTCCATCTAACTTGGTATTTCTGACAATAACCTCCAGCAAATCCTGAGAGAAAAGTTTTAAGATGTCACCAGGGATCCAGGAATTCCCAAAATAAATTCCCTGGCACCTGCAGTTCTGCCCATGCATCCTCCTGCTGTGGAGCTTGAGGGGCTTCACTGCAGCTCCTGGCTGGGGTCAGTTCTTGCTGTCATGTTGGGGTGACATCTCCGTGCCAGGATTCAGGACCCCAAATTGCTGCCAGTGCTGAACCCTGTCCTGACCCATGGGATCAGCTGCTGTCCACAGGAGCTCTGGGACAAACAACTCTGCTGTGGTGCTGCCCAAGGCCAAGCAGGACTTTGGTCTGAGCAAAAACAAAACCAGGACTTTGGTCTGAGATTTTTCCTCACAGACTGTCACCTCTGCCTGGCTCACCAAGGACAGGTGACTGGAAGCAGGGACAGGGCTTTTCTGGGGGGACAGAATGAATCATTGATGCCTTGTGAAGGCTGACCTAGAACAGAGGCTGGACAGAGTTAAAGAATAAAGTAGGGATTTATTAAAAGGCCTCCATGGATCCACCTTGGGCAGCACAAGAGCCCAGCCAGGGCTGCACCCAAGATGAACCAAAATGGCCATAAAATGCACGACTGCTCATGGGGTCTCTCACTTTTACAAGTTTTGGTCCATTTGCATATTGGAGCTAATTGTCCAATTCCAGCTTTAGCCCATGCAGTCCCACCCTTGTTTTCTCTCTTTGCTGCACCATTGTTTATGCTCTTGGGCCTGAGATTTGGATCATTTGTCCTTGGTCCCCAGCTAGAGCAGGAATTGTTTTGTCTCCCTACTCTGTGAAGAGAGCTCACCATCCCTAATGGGAAGCTCAGAACTACACACTAAAGCAGAACAGAATCTGAAAATATAAAAGCTAAAACCTGAGGCATCATTGTGAGGCACTTGGGACTCAGGGAAAATCATGGACTTCTTTCTAAACCTTCTCCATCAGAAAGGGGGGTCAGAAATGCATCTGCAGGGACTGATTTGGGCTTTGAAACTGCACCACACCAGTTCCAGCCCCTTGTCCCAGGAGCAAGAACATGCACAGTAGCAGCTGGACACACTGACAGGACCAGAACCACAGGGAGTCAGGGGCCAGCCTGGCCTTGGATAAACATTTCCCTTCCCAGGTGGTTTGTTCAGGATCTTTGACACATCCCTGACTCCTGATATTCCTAAAAGCCACTGAGGTATTCAATCATGTAATTAGTGACTGATTAGCTGGAATGGTTGTGGGATGCAGATTGATATCAGGTGATGGCTCTGGGGGCAAAGACAAAATAACCACAAACACCTGCTCAGGGGCAAAATAACCACAAACACCTGCTGAGAGGGAAAATAACCACAAACACCTGCTCAGAGTAAATAACCACAAACACCTGCTCAGAGTAAATAACCACAAACACCTGCCCAGAGGAAGGGCAGCTGCCCCTGACCCTGGGCTGGGCTGGGCAGAGCTGCTGGAGCTTTGCTGCTTTTGGCACACACCCATGGAGCAGATAGGGGTGGATGTGTGATGTTATAGATACATATTATAATATTGGCTTTTTGCAAATAGTAAAATGGATTTTATATGTGTGGTGTTAAAGTAACTTTGTTATAAAGATACAGTTTTTATTTCTGTTGTTAATTAAGCTTAGGGAAATAGCTGATATCAGTGTGCTTGTGTTAAAGTGCCTGCTGGGATGGGATAACATCCAGTGAACACAGGATGAGGACCCTGCTATTGATATTCCAATTATCAGCTCTCACTGTCTGAAGGCAGTGTGGAGCAAGGCCCAAAAACTGGAGGGGATAAAAAAGGGACCAAAACCACAACCCAGGAATGCTCTAAAAGGTGGATCCAAGGAGGAGCCAGGCTAAACAGCTCTTGGAATATGTGAACTACTCTGGGGGAATGTTTACTATGCATGAGGGTCTATGAATATGCAACAGGCTGATGTAATTAAAAGGTATTTAAGGGGTACTCTGAAGATAACGGGGTGCTCTCAGCTGAGTGCCAAGATGCACCTGGCCACAATAATGGGTGCTCTATGACCCTTGTCTCCTATTGTCCTTCATTACACTTTTTAAATGTTCCCAGGAGAGCGAAGGTGTTTTTCACATGTGATACCCACCCGCACGCTGCAGTCACGGCCAGGACATCCCGGGGCTGAGCCCAGCTGAGTTCTGCTGAACTGGGAGGCACTGGGATACACTGGGGGGAGCCAGTGCCCCGTGCCAGCGTGGCCGGGCCCCGGCTCTCGGGAGCTCTTATCTCCTGCAGCAGTGACACTGAGCCACTCCTGCTGCCGGCTCTGGCTGCTGGCCAGAGCTCCCAACAGCCACATCAGCTCCCAACACGCACAGCACTTGTCAGGAGCAGATGAAGAAAAATCTCCTGGCTGGAGCGGATCAGAGGGGGGGCCCTGCTCGGATTCTGTCAGGGACTGGATGGGCCTGAAGCTCCAAAAGGGGATCTCTAATTAGGGGAACCCTCTGAGTGTGATGGATGAGATCTGTGCTGCTCATCACTGCAAACCCAGCCAGAATCTGCTCCTTTGGAGCTCAGAGGAAACATCACTCTAAAAAATCCTTGTTCCTGAGTGTCTGTGAGTGCTGCCAAGTTGTCCTGCTCAGCCCAGACCTCCCCAAAACTGCTCCCTCCCCTGCCTTTCCTGGTGTCCCCCTTCCTGGGAGCACATTGTCCTTGGAGGGTGGAGCTGGAGCACACAGCAGCTCTTTGCCCTTTCCCAGGCTCAGAAATTAGGGCAGGCTCAGAGAGATCCACGAGTTTCTTTCCCTTTCCCTTTCCCTTCTTCCTGATGCCTGTGCCCAGGAACATGTGCAAGAGGAAAGCAAATTCCTTCTGCTCCTTGTCCAGGAGCAGGGCAGATGCAGTTTAGCAGGAAAAATACAACAGGACAAGAATTAAGGTGCTTGTATAGGGATGCTGAGGTCACTGAGGACTTCAGAGTCTGGATGGGCTCTGGGAGTGATGGAAAAGGGAAAAGAGGGAAGAAGGTCACTGGGGTAGAGAGCACAAACTTCACTGCATGGTAGTGACAAGTGTGGCCAGCCAGGCTCCCTGTCCCCTCCCACCAGCACCTCCCTGACCCCCAGAAAGGGTCACAGCTGAGGAGAAGGAACCCCCAACCCCCAGCTGGTCCAGGAGAAGCCTCAGGGGTTCAAAGTGATCCCTTAAAGTTCATTTGTACTTTCCATTTACATTCCACATTTAAAGCTCTAAAGCAGTGCCCTCATGGCAGGAACTGCTGGGTGGGACGTGCTGGGCCTGGTGGGCTGAGGGAGGCAGCACTGTCTGGGACACATCCTGAAACAGATGCTCAGAGAACCTGTTTTGCCCTGTTGGGTGGGGATATGGTGTCGGTAGGAGGTGGAAATGACCCAGAAATCAGGGCTGGAGCAATTCTCATCCCTCACACCACTGGTTGGGATCCCAGACTGGTTCCTCTGAGTCCATGCAATGGCCTAGGAGGGAAAGGGCCTTAAAATTCATCCCATTCCTCCATGGGCAGGGACACCTTCCACTGTCCCAGGCTGCTCCAAGCCCCAATGTCCAACCTGGCCTTGGGCACTGCCAGGGATCCAGGGGCAGCCACAGCTGCTCTGGGCACCCTGTGCCAGGGCCTGCCCACCTTGTCAGGCAATTCCTAATTCCCAATACCCCATCCATCCCTGCCCTCTGGCAGTGGGAAGCCATTCCCTGTGTCCTGTCCCTCCATCCCTTGTCCCCAGTCCCTCTCCAGCTCTTTTTTATCCTCCTGAGCAGTGGTGACAACTTTGTCAAGGCTGTTCCCGGCTCATTCCCTGAGTGACCCTGGAGCAGAAGGATGCTCTGTGCTGGGATGCTCCTCTGGAAGCCACTGGCTCCCTGCTGGAGTTCCCCATCCCACCCTGCTCCTGCTGAGCTGTGCTCTGGTAGGACACAGGAAGGGATGATTAATGGCTCTAATAAATATGTTAATCTGCAGAAATGAAATTTTCCTAATTAAGAAACTTCTTCTGGGGATTTTCCTGCTCCTTTCCCGAGCTGCTGTGAGAGCAGCTCCATCCTCTCTGGAGTGNAGGGTGGGCAGGCCCTGGCACAGGGTGCCCAGAGCAGCTGTGGCTGCCCCTGGATCCCTGGCAGAGCCCAAGGCCAGGCTGGACATTGGGGCTTGGAGCAGCCTGGGACAGTGGAAGGTGTCCCTGGCCATGGCAGGGGTGGCACTGGATGGGCTTTAATGTCCCTTCCAGCCCAAAGAATTCCAGGGATCTGGGAGATGCTCTTGATTGGCTTGAAGGGCCTTTCCTGGTGTCTCCTGCACTGTCCATCACTTCCCTGCTCAAGAGCTGGCATTCCATTTATCATAAAATATCAATTTTCTGTGCCACAGGGACATTGTTTATCTAGCCCAGGTGTATTTCCCTGCACCTTCCAGCCCGTGGGTGCCTTTTCCTGCTGGATGCAGTGAGAAGCCTGGCTCTGCTCAGAAATCCCTGTGCTGGTAAATGCCAGGAGCTGCAGCCATTCCATGTCACATTTCCAGCAAATCCCTCTGATTTGCATCCCCTCTTTTTTCCTATGAAGGTGCCAAACCTCCGACAGCAGCAGGAGCTCCCTGGCACTTCTGTATTACTTGGCTGGAAAAAGGGAATATTGGAACATGAATCCAGTGATTTTCCTCTGTCTTCAAACCACAAATGTAACATTTGCATATTTTCCTGAATGTTCTGATTCTCAACTCAAATTTCTGCAGATCATTCCTAATTCTTGGGCTTGGAGGCTTTTGGAAGTAGGATTTTGGAATGGGGCTATGGGTCACTCTCACTCTCTCTTGGGAATTTATAAATTGGAAGGTGATGGAGGGGTGGAAGGGATTTATGGCAAGGCAGGAAAAAAGGCTCTGTTGTGTCACTGTTCCTGGCTTTCTTGGAATCCTGCACCATCTTTCTTGCTTAGAAAGGTAAAAACTTCACACAGATAATCCCAACTTTAAAAAGAAAAAAAAAATATATCCTTTCCCTATTTTTCTTCCTCTCTTCTGAACATATTTTCTATGGGAAACCCCTAAATTCCCAAAAATAACCAGAATTCAAAACCAACAAATATTCTGGGATGAAAAAAAATCACTTTTGCGAAGTTTTAGGAAGTGGCAAAACTGACTGAAAATGGCATTTGTGACTGAAAAGGTGCCCGAGTTTAAATGGGCATCTGTCTAAAGGGAACCAAGAAGAAAAGGTTGGAAGTGAAAAGATGAGAGTCCAGAAGAAGAATCTCATGGAAAATGAAAATATTTCCTGTGTCAGGAATTTGTGAGTTATAATCACGTAAGAAAACCTTCCTTTCTAAGATGGCCAACCTTAATGAAAATCAGAATTTCAATTAAATCTTGGGATCAGAGCTTGGAGGTGCTGTTCTGATTAACTTTCATTCCCAGCAGGGATGATTTTTGGGAATAGGATGTGTTCCCAGGTCCCTGATTTATCCCATTTGTAACACTGGTGTTCAGCTCCATTTCCTATCTGAAGAAATCACTCTTGACAAACAATGAGGCAGTCCATTAATTAGTTGTCTTTAATTGCCTTAAGCTCGTTGCTGTAATTAATTTGTGACAAGCAGCAGAACTGGGGTTGTTCCAGGTTTAATGGCTGGAATGTGCCATTCCATGGAGTTCATGCAGCTGTCCTGGAATGGCAACTAGAGGCTGGGAGACTTTCCTGTAAGGAGCATGTAAACAATCCTAACAGAAACCACTGGGATGCAGATGGAATAATGCCAAGGGAATTAAACCCAGCATTCCACAGGCTTGTGGGATCACTAATTGTTAGGCTTAATGACTAATTAAAAATCACCACTTCCCAAACTCAGCCCAGGTCCTTTTCCATCCAGGAGTGTCTTCCCTGTGACCAGAGGAGTGGGATCTGAATCAGAGTGCCAGGACAAGGGGGAATGGCTTCCCATGGACAGAGGGTGGGTCAGATGGGATGTTGGGAAGGAATTCCTCACTGTGAGGGTGGGCAGGCCCTGGAATGGTTTTCCCAGAGAAGCTGTGGCTGCCTTATCTCTGGAAATGTTCCAGGCCAGGTTGGACATTGGGGCTTGGAGCAGCCTGGGACAGTGGAAGGTGTCCCTGCCCAGGGCAGGGGTGGCACTGGATGAACTTCAAATTCCCTTCCATCCCAAAGTATTCCATAATTGTAGGATTCTATGACCTTGCCACACAAGTGTTGAGAGATTCCTTCAAGCAAAAGGAATAACTATTTTCATCATCTGCCTTTTTGTTCTTTAAATTCCGATAAACACAGCTAAGTCCTCCCTTAGGTTGATTTCTGAGTGTATTTTAAAATATATTTATGAAAATCGCTCCCCCAGAAAAAGCTGAACTGGAGAACCTCCAGAGCAAATCCCAGAGCCTGGAAAAGTAAAGCCTGGCAGGAAGCTCTGGGGATGTTGGGGGTTTGATGTCTGAGGAAGTGTCAGGACACACAATGTTGGACAGGTCTCATCAGGCAGATTTCTGGGCATGAAGAAATTGGGCTGAACATGGATCAGGAATAGCAGGAATCTGCTCAGGGAAAGGAGTTGGAGCTCAGAGGCAGCAGAAACATCCCAGGAGGAATATTGTGCATCCCTGAGTTGTTTTGATTGCTGTGCTCTTGTAAAACCTGGGAGATTCCTCCACGCATTTAAATTTTTGATATGTAATTTATTTGGAATCTCCTGTCTGGCACGTGGAATCTGATTTAGCAGGACACAGAAACCAATCTGGGGCAGGCAGGGTGACCTCCTTCCCATCCTGCCTGCTCCCAGCCCTGCAGAGAAGCCTGAATCCAGGTTTTTCCATGTGTGAGGGGAAGATTAATAAGCAGCAGAAGGAAAGGTGTAACCAGACTCTGCTCCCAATGTTTTTAGTAAGGAAGATTATTCCCTGAATTGATATTCAGGCCAGGACTGAGTTTGTTTTTCCATGTGTGTGTTGAATAATGGTAGGAAAATCCCAAGGGAAGGACTGCTGGATGTACAGTCCCTCATCCCAAGCATCACTGTGCCCGTGTGGGTGTCACATCCCAGGACTGGCACCTCCTTTTCTAGGGCCACTCAAGTTGTTTTTGGGGTTCAGATTCCACAATCCTGCTGGAATAACAGTTTTTTGGGTTTTTTTGGTGGAAGCTGATAGAGTTCTGCAAATCAGAGTTGTTATTTCCAGCCTGTCTCTCCAAATGGGAATAATTACTTCGAGCATCTTCTGTGGGCTTTAATAAAACAATCAACTGGAACAACATCATTACTTAAAGTTTGATGCTGCTCCCTAGGAGAACATTCCTGGGAATCCCTAATCACTTTGGATCAGTTTGGATCTGCTTGGCTGCTTCCAGCTGACTTGAAGCCACTGGGAAAAGTGGAAAGGATTGATGGGAATTATTGGAGATATTCGCAGATGGACACAGCAGGAACATTGGGAATCTCCTTTTCCATCCTCAAATATTCCATGATTCTGTGAAATGAGCCTTCTTTTTTATAGTTAATATTTATATATAAATTATATAGAAATATTATCTATTTATATATTTTTTATAATATTATAAATAATATAATATTATTTTATATTTATATCTTTTAAATATTCTTTTTATTAAACCTGTGTCTGTGTGTAATTCCAAAGGATGTGGGGAGCCAGGCAGGGATGGGGCTCTTCCCATATCCTGGCATGCTGCTCCTGATTTTAATGAATTATTGAGGGAACAACATTTTCTGCTGGATGTTCCTTGTGAGGAGTGAAAGAGGCACCACCCCTGCACGCCAGAGCTGTCAGGACCTGTTCCATTCATTAACATGCTCCATTAATTAACATGTTTACATTATGTAACATTCCCACGCTGCATTTTCAATTCCAGCCTGCGCTAACAATCCCTTTCCCGACTCCTCATTATTGGGAATCATTGCACAGACCAGGTGGCTCATCAGGATTTTAATCTCTTCCCTCCCTTTTTGGCCCAGTTTTTGTGTGTTTGTACCAAAGCTAGGCTGGGGTGGGAGAATCCCCTTCTTCCAAACCCTGAACATCTGCAAATCCTGCAAAATTCCTGCTATTCCAGGGGGAAAAAAAAAAAAAATCCTGTGGAGCCAGGCAAGTCATTGGCACCATGGAGAAGGCTTTTTAGTGGGCAGGGAAAGGTTCCTGGAAATGTCAGAGACGTCCTGTCCACCAAACCCCATCCTGGGTCACCAAACCCCATCCTGGCCATCAAATCCCATCCTGACCACCAAACCCTGTCCTGACCACCAAACCCCATCCTGGGTCACCAAACCCCATCCTGGGCCACCAAAACCCATCCTGGCCACCAAACCCCATCCTGGGTCACCAAATCCCATCCTGGCCACCAAATCCCATCCTGGCCACCAAACCCCATCCTGGCCACCAAACCCCATCCTGGGCCACCAAACCCCATCCTGGCCACCAAACCCCATCCTGGGCCACCAAACCCCATCCTGGCCACCAAACCCCATCCTGGGTCACCAAACCCCATCCTGGCCACCAAACACCATCCCGGCCACCAAACCCCATCCTGGGCAGTCATACAGGATCTGTGGTGGTTGGCAACTCCAAATGCCAAATGAATGGCAATGGAAACTCTTTGGAGCAGGTGGAGACAAACATCACCTGGGCCCAGGATGGCCCAGAATTCCCTAACTGTGTCCATGGCATCCAGAGGAAACAGCCTTTGCTCCCATCTGCCTCATCCAGCATCCACCGGGGTCTTGTGGGGACAGCAGCACACAAAAATTGGGATGAACTTGGCAGATCAAAGCAGGAATGGCAGGGAAGGGATGAGGAAATGGCTGTCAGATGCACGAAGGGGGTTCAGATCAGAGATTGAAAACAAAACTGGGAACATAACGTGTCCCTGACGGAGCGGTCAGGCCTTGGGATGAGGTGCCAGTGAAGCGGTGGATTCCCCGTGTCTAGAAGTGTTCAAGAGGGATCTGGATGTGGCACTTGGGAATGTGGTTTCAGGGTGGTTATGGGGTTGTCAGGTGAGGGTTGGATTAGGAGATCTTGAAGGTCTTTCCCAACCTGTGATCAGGATCTTTGTCCTTCCTGTTTGAGATTCCAGCTGGGAAAACCTCACTGAAAACCCGGTGCTGTCCCATGGGAACATCAAGGAACCACAGACAGGTTTTCCAGAGTGGGATCTGTCCAGGAAACCCTTCCTGTTTGTTGCAGAAGGAACCATCAGGATTCCCACATCTCAGGATTCCCAGAGCAGCTGTGGCTGCCCCATCCCTGGAAGTGTTCCAGGGTCAGGCTGGACGGGGCTTGGAGCACCCTGGGATAGGGGAAGGTGAACCAGCTCATGGCAGTGGTGGAGTGGGATGAGCTTTAGGTCTCTTCCAATCTACATCATTCCAAGATTCCATAATTCTTATCTGAAAGAGCCAAAAGGCACGAAATGAGCACATTTTCCAAATAAACTGGAATGCTAGGAAGAACTGGGAAATGCAGTGATGGAGGCACTGGTGCCACAACATTCCATGCTCATGGATGCTTCCCCTTCTGAAGCACTACCACTCTTTCTTGCTGATATTCCTTGGAAAAGATCAGAAAAGCCTCAGAACACACAGAAAAAAATCCTAAATGTGTCCTAAATTCCACACTGCAGTGGGCAGAAAGTCCCATTTTTCTCTCCAGAGAACCATTTTGTGGTTCTGAATGAGCATTCCTGGGATATAGACCCTCATTTTCATCATCCCAACTTTTAGAGCACAATTTCTTCTTTTTTTAGGTCTAAAGAATTTTAAGGAAGGGCTTACACCTCCAATTTTCGCCATGACCCCTCATTTCCAGCAAATCCCGTTTGAATGCCCAAAAGCATTTACAGAGCACCAAATTCTCTTTCTCAGGGCTCAAAGCCACATTTTTAAGACCCAACCCTCATTTTATGTTCCAAATGCCCATGTTAAGACCCAAAACTTCATTTAAAAGATTCAAACCTTCATTTTAGTAGTCAAACCCTCATTTTTAGGGCCAAACCCCATTTTAATGGCCCTAATCTTCTTTTTTTTACAGTCCAAAGGCTCCATTCCATTAAAAAGCCTCCTTTTAAGAATCCGAATCAGGATTTTTAGTGCCCAAAGCCTCCAGAGGGGCATTTTTAGGATCCTGCCCATTATTTTTAGGATCCAAGAAACATCTTCAATCTCCAAACCCTCAACTGTAGGTTACAAATACCTATTATAGGGCCCAAATTCTCATTTTTAGATTCCAAAGTTTTGCTTGTAGGCTTGAAATCCTCCTTTTCAATGTCCAATCCTGCATTTTAGGGTACAAACTCTGCACTTAGGGCTCAAAGCTTCATTTTTTAATGTTCAAAGCTTCATTTTGAGCATTCAACCCCCAATTTTTAGGTGATAACCAATGACATAACAGAAAGTCAGGACTGTGAGGTGCTGCAGGACTGGGAACCAGTTAAACCCAACCCAAAGCCAGCAGAGGAATCCCCAAAATGCTGGGACTGGTTGAATATTCAGAAGATTTAACCATGACCTCTCTGTATTTATGGCTTTGAAGACCATTTTTTTCAGATTTTCCTGATAATCCCAAGGATCAGAGTAAAAAAAAAAACACTTCAAATTTGGAAGTTTGTTGGTTTTTTAAAAGGAAATTATTTGATATTTTGCTGGAATGACATGAATTGGTGATGTCCAAACTGCAGAAATTCCAAGTGAATTATGGAAGTGCTCAGTCCATCTCACCCAGATGGAATTTCAGCCTTGTCTAAAGCTGTGGTGGCCTGTGATGTGTCTGGTATGGGGGAAATTTTTTCCCTAAATATTGAATTCAATTCCCCCATAAAGGAAAGATGTTTCCTTCACCAATTCCACGTCTCCCACTTCAGTCCTGCCACGTATCCCTGAGGATGCTCCTGTGGGAAGCACAGACTCCCTGTTGTGCATTGAAATTAAAAAATTACAGAGGCCAAAGAGAGGTGGGATGTTGTCCTGGATGTCTGGGATGACCCACTCTGCTGATCCAGTGTGGAAATGGTTTTTAAGGAAGGGGAGTGAGAGGTCACACGGCATCGGTGACATCCAAAAATATTGAGAAGCTGAGGACCAAACCATGGAATTGCTCCAAACTGCAAATTGAGGCTGCAGTGAGGGAATTTGGGAAGTGGGTGGGAGAGGGAATAAAAGCTGTCATGGATGCTCCAGCTGGGTAAAAGGACAGGAGCCTCCATAAGCTGACTCCTGACTGAGAGCAACAGGAAATCCAGAGGAACTCCACCTCCTTCCAGCCATTCATTCCCAAGGGATCTTTTGGAAAAGACCTCTCCCAGTGGTGAGGAAGCCCAAGGATTGCAGAGCAGATGAGGACTGCTCCTGCCAATTACCTGCTCTCCTTTGGAATATTTAATATTTTTCCTAAAATTCTCCTTTCCTGGGGGAAGAAGGGAAGCTGTGTTCCACTAAGGAACATCTCGTTAATCAGCTCCGAAATCAAGGATCATGAATGTCAGATTAGCTCAGTAATTATTGAAAACTCAGGTCTTGAATGGAGACATGGAAAATTATTTTTCTTCCTTTTAATCAGAGCCTTGTGCTCCATGAGGGCTTTTTAGGGAGCAATGCCCAGGGAAGGGTTCATCCTCCCTCTGTGGAAAGAGGTGGGAGAGATTTTCTATCCAAGTCTGCCTTGAGGGAGCAGCTCCCAATCCAGGCAACATATTCCAAAGAGCCCCAAAGTGCTTGGAGAAAGTCAGGGAAGCTCAGATGGGTCACAAAAGTGGGATTTGGGGAAGAACCTGGCAGAGAATGCTCTGAGACGGGATTAGAGAGATATTACCCCAGGTTTGGGATTTCCAAGTGCCCATTGGGGATGACTCATCTGTTTGTTCTTCAGGCAGCAACTCCGATCTGGGGCTCTGGCTCCTCTCTGCACAGATGTCAGCACAGCCTGATGGTATCAATGGGCTCTGAACATCCACTTTTATCAGAGTCAGACTGGGAAAAAAAATTGGACTTTTCCATCAAATTAGATCTTAAAAAAATCTTTCTGCAAGAACTTGAAAATGCTTCTGGGTTTGGTGTAAAAACGAAGGGCTGATGAGGTGCCTCACTGAAAGTTGTGCTTTTGTCATTTGAAAATGCAAAGTTATTGTTTTGAAAGGAAGGAATAAAACACCCTTGGGAAATGTTCCACTTTTCCAAGTGGACCAGAACCTCAGCTGAAGAAATCTGTGCTGTTGGGGCTGGTTTTACAAAAGGTTTCATCAGGCAAACACAAACCTCAGGCTTCTCTCAGCTCAGAGGGTTTGATCCTGCTCCAAGGAAAACATTCCTTCCAAAACTGGAGGACTGATGCCCTCCAAAGGGATTTTTATGGACCTGGACTCTCCCAGCCTTGGGAAGATCAGCAGAGGTGTTCCGTGTGGTGACTCTTCCAATTGCACTTGATTTTAGTTCCAGGAGAACTAAAACTGATTTTAGTTCCAACAGAATCCAGGAGAACAAGAAAACCTCAACGGGGATTACTCCTAGCATAGGGGAAATTATTCCAAATTCCAAATCCAGCGAATTTATCTTGGACCTTGGACTCATCCAGCTGCACAGAGCTGCACAGGGATCTTTGGACGTGACCAGGGTCAGGATGTCACTGTCCTGTGACACAGAGCCAGTCAGTGCTCAGTGCAGGGAAATGGAGCCAGCAGGTGACCAGGCTTCCAGTGAAATAATCTCCAGGTTAGACCACAATTCTGGGACACCAGGATCATCCCAATGGATCCCAGCTCAGACAACTGGTTTTTAATTGAAATAAAAAGCATTTTTCTGTTGAAGGCACTGACCATGTCAGGTGTCTTTCAAACCAAGAGCTTGATGGAGAGCAAAGAATATTCCAGGACAAATTCCTTATTCCCAGTGTAGGACATTGATCCCTCTGTGGGGTCTTCCCCAGAACAAGCTTTCCTGTTGGCTTCATGGGCAGATCCAAGCTAGGATTCCCTTTTCCCTGAGAGCAGTGAAGTTCCTACAGCATCTCTCATCTCTCCACAGATGTCCAGCTGCTGTTGTGACCCAGGCCTGTCCCAGTGGGCTCCCGCTCTGTGCCTGGGGACCCTCAGGAATGTCCCCTTCAGCAGAAGTGAATTTTCCTGGGTGCCACCACCAGCACTGGGGCATCCAGAGTGCAGAGCTAAAGCCAGACCCTGGGTGGGATCTGCCTGGAGCTGATCCAGCACCACTGTAGCCACCTTGAAAGGCAATTCCAGAGCCAGCAGCAGCTCCACCAAAACATCCCCCTGCCTCCCCCCTCCATGCAGGAGAACGGGAAGGATCAGCAAAGGGAGTGTGAACAGGTCTTTATGCTGTTAATGAACTCCCACCAAACCCTATTGAAACGCCACCGCTGAGTGTTTATCATTAAGACAATTATTTGAGGCTGCCCTACTTTTGTCGGGCTCTTTAATACCGTGGGCCCCTCATTAGCTGTGTACACGGCTAACGAAGACAGCGAGCTAATTGGCAGCAGCTCTTGAAGAACTGAAGCAGCCTCATCGTTTGCCTGCTCACGTTCTGCCATTCCAGCGAGGAGCTGCGGAAGATGTTCCCTGATTAGGCTGTTGAATTATGAATTAGGCTCTGCTCCCACTGCAGCTGTTTTCTCCATGTCATTCCCAGCACTTTATTTCCCCATCTGCTTATAAAACCAGGAGCTTGATCCTGCAATAAACACTTCAAATGGTTTCTTTTTTTTTTTTAGGGGCTAATTAATTGTGTTGCATTTCTTGAGGTGCCCTGGCATGCAGCAAATTAACAATGCTAATTTTACCTCTGCTCAGTGCCCAAACAATCCCTCCTACAGAGGAGCTGGAAAATACAGAGGATTCTATCAAACAATTCCTGTTTCAGCTTCTTCCCATTTTGATCCTTTCTGTGCATGATGCAGAAGGGATGTCCTCGTTTGCAAACCATTCCCAAAGTTGCTTGGATGGATCTTTCCAGACAGGAGCCAACACAGAGGAGTGACATTTGCAGCTGGCTCATTCCTGGTGCTCAGTCCTCACCTCCAGTTGGTGCCTTGGCCACTGGTCTGTGTCAACTGGAAAAGGCCCTGCTGGGGAGTGGGGGCAGCTCCAGACGGAGACATGGGAATGGGGAATGGGTAATGGAGAACAGGGAATGGGAAATGGGGAATGGAGAATGTCTGACTGGGCGATGAGTGAGGCTGCATAAAAGTACAGCTAAATAAGAGACTGGGTTAAATTGATGACCCTTTAAAGCCACTCTGGTCCCCAGTAATAAGGTGACAAATTGTCCTTTTTCAGCCCATACAGCGTGGATCAGCTCCAGGCCATGCTTGGGTTGGTTTACAAGGATGTTGGATGTGGCACCTGGAGCAAGCCAGACACCTCCTGCAGCTGGGATTTGGTGCCAGCACTATCCTGTGTGTCCAAGGGAACCTGGGGCTCTCCAAGCTTGATTGGAGCCCACGGGGACACTTCGGAGCCAAGTGGCTGCACCGGGCTCTGCCTCTGGAGGGGGAAAGGAGAGGGTGACAGGAATAAAGCACACAGAGCATGGATCAGCCCTCCTGAGCGGACAGAGATCCTTATTCAATCCCAGCTAGGAGGAAAGTCCTTTCCTCCAAGCTGTTCTCCTGCCTCACTTCCGATGCCTTGGAATCTGCACTGATGAGGACAATGCTGAATGTTCTGGTTTGGCCGAGGCTCCACCTTTCCACAGAGACCAAATTTGAGCTGGTGGGAGGATGGAGAGGAGAGAAGAATGTTTGGGAGATGATGTGGAGGAGGGAGCAGGGCTGGAGCCTCCAGATCCAGCTTTAGCAGCCCAGGGATGTGGTTTTGTCTGGTGTCCTCACAATCCCAGAGAGAGAAGTGCTGAGGGACATTGGTCTGAGATATCAGCCATTCCTTCAGGATAAATGGAATAATATCCCAGATGTGCCAGTGCTCAGGGGGAAATGTGGAACTTGGAAAGGCCAGATCAGAATGGAGACATAAAATAGGATGTGAAAGGAGCTCTGCTCCTTCTGCTTCACCACTACTCAACATGAGGTTATTGCATTTTTTCTTTACCCACTTAATCCTCTTTTCCCTCTCTCCTCCTCTTTTCCATAGGATCACTCAAAAATGAAGAGGCCAAATCCATGTTTTTGCCACTGGGCAGCCCAGGATGGGAAGAGGTTTCCCATGGAGGCTCCTTGCAGGTTTTTAAGACAAACCTTGAAAAAGCTCAAAACAATCTCATATCTCATTTCATCATTGACCATGCTTAGAGGAAGAGGTTGGACTCTAAACCTCCTGAAGCCTCTTCCAAGCTGACCATTTGACCATTTTTTCAGCTTCTAGAAAGTTTCCTGATTTAAAAAATATTGTAATAATTGTTAATTTTTTTTTAGATTTGAAAAAAAATTACATTAATTTTTCAATTAACATTTTAAATTACTTTAATTATTGTAATAATTATGCCAAATTTCAGTGGCATTTGTGACTTCCCTTCCTCCCTCTGTGATCATTCATTTGAGAGGGACTTTGCTAATTAGTAAACCTTAGTCCAGGTCTAGTTGGTGACTGCTCTGGGGACTGCAAACAGGGGCCTTGCTGTAACCTCCTGTCTCTGTTTGAACAGACAGGTGTCTGCTAAGGAGGACAGGACCCTCCCCTGAAATGGAAAATGTAAACCCCCTCCCTCTGAATTATTATTATTTTGAAATTAAGGGGCTCTCGGGCAAAGATATGGGAATAGAAATAACAGTTATCAGGAAAATTAAAAATACAAATGCAATAGTACAAACAAAAACAAACCACTGTCAGAGTGAGAACAGGTCCTGACCCCCTGTGGGTCAGGGTGGTGGCACAGTCCCATCCCATGGGGGCTCAGCCCTCCTGCAGTGCCAGCTGTGGTTCTGCTGGAGCAGGGATCCTGGACAAGGGGGGAGTTTTCCTCTGAAGCTCCAGGGCTGCTGGAGATGGGCCTGCTCTCCCTCTGGGAATGCAGGGCAGAAGAAAGCTGCTCCTCTGGGAATGCAGTGGGCAAAGGCTGCTGGGGTGTTCCAGGGGCAGATTGTATCCAGGTAGGAATGCTTGGCTCCTCCCCTGGGCGGAGCATCTCCCCATGGGATGATGGAATTTTCTCAGCCATGCAGGGACACTCAGTGGCCATGAACAGCAGAGATCTCCTGGAGGGAGGATTGGCTGTGGGAGAGATAAAGAAAACTGCCCCATGAAGAGGAGAGAACTGCCCCAGCTCTGGCAGATGGCAAATTGAATACACAGCCCCATTTCTAACCTAAGACACCTCCAGACCCTGCTGAGTTGGGATCAACCTTCTCCAAGTCCCTCCTTGCTCCTGGCTAAACCTCTCACTGCTCCACCTTTGGCCAGCTGTGGTGACATCGAGGTCACACCACCAAAGGCCACCTCAAAAAGGGCCCAGCAAGAGCCAGACTGGGATTTTTGGTTCCTGCCTGGACCACTTCTCCCTGCTTGGGGCTGCAGGTGATTTTCTGATTCTGCTGCTGAATTCTGCTTTGTTTTTGCAGCATTAAAACATTCAGGGCTAGTCTCCTCCAGGTTCAGGGGTGCTCCTTTTCATATATATTTAATAGATGTTTTTAAATGAGTTACATGGAACCTAATCAAGCAGTTAAGCTGCAGGATGAAGACAAAGTCCTGCCTGACATCAGCCTTAGCTCCATTTCTGCTGCAAAGCCTCAGCTTTATGGGTTTAGATTTGTAAATACTCCTCCTAAACCCAATAAATTAAAAGAGCCCCTGGTGTATCCTCGGCGTTCAAGACTGAACGAGCCCAATTAGCCTGTGAAGAGCTGTTCCCTGCAGAATAATTCCAGGGTTTGGGCCAGTCCATTGTGAAAATCATTTGCTGCTCTCCCTGCTCATTGATGGTTTCTCATTGAGCACAAGAAGCTCCAAAGGTGACTTGGTTTCCTGCCAGAGCCTCGGTGTTGATTAACTCTCCTCTCTCTTTTTCATCATCCCGCTCCTTCGATTCTCTCCGGGAAGGCAGGGAACAAATGCAGCTTTTAAGGAGGGGGAATATTTATTTTGCTGCTGTTTCCTCATCCCTGCTTTGTGTCCTTTGCTATTCCAGGGGTGTCTGTGACATCCACCCCAGGGCAGGAGTGACAACAACCCTCTGCAGCAGTCCTGGGACCACAAATGACCCAGGATGGTCCCTACTCCATGGAATTTATGCCCCATGTCCTCCTTCCCTCTGCCCTGTGTGGCTGTGGGCTGGGGAATGCGTTAGGAATACAGCCAGGCCTGCAGAGGGAAAATCATAGGATCATGGAATGGTTTGGGAAAGGCCTTAAAAAAACATTTACTCCACCCTCTGCCATGGCAGGGACACCTTCCACTGTCCCAGGCTGCTCCCAGCCCCAGTGTCCAACCTGGCCTTGGGCACTGCCAGGCATCCAGGGGCAGCCACAGCTGCTCTGGGCACCCTGTGCCAGGGCCTGCCCACCCTCCCAGGCAACAATTCCTAATTCCCAATATCCCATCCATCCCTGCCCTCTGGCAGTGGGAAGCCATTCCCTGTGTCCTGTCCCTCCATCCCTTGTTCCCAGTCCCTCTCCAGCTCTCCTGCAGCCCCTTTAGGCCCTGGCAGGGGCTCTGAGCTCTCCCTGGAGCCTTCTCCTCTCCAGATGAGCACCCCCAGCTCTCCCAGCCTGGCTCCAGAGCAGAGGGGCTCCAGCCCTTGGAGCATCTCTGTGGCCTCTGGATTCGCTCCTTGGGTCCTCATCCCTCTTAGCTGGGCCAGAGCTCACTGTGGAATTGAGGCAGGATAATCTGAATTTCCGATGACAGCCACTCATTTTAATGAGTAAAGGCTACACCAAACTTCCACAAAGCAGAAATCTCCTGCACATTTTCCTGGCGGTGTGTGGAGATTCTCCTACGAGCAGGGACATTTAGTTCATGGGTATTTCCAGGATTTAAGTGAAAGAATCTGGATATTATCATAATTTCAATGATAAATCACATTCAACCCCTAATCAATACCATTTCTTTTACTCTAACATAGGTACCTTGCTCTATTGCACTATTTTATGTTATTCTGTAATTTACCAGTAGTTCTTTTAGTTTTATCCTGTGTAGTAATTAATTCTGATTAAGATCTTTCGTCTGTTATCTCTTGCTTGTTCATTTATCTTGATAAATAATTCATTTTTATAAATAGATCTGATTTGCCAGCATTAAGAACTTGAGGGACAAAGTGATTCAATTATACCTCCATAACTTCCTTAAATTCAAACTGCTGCCAAAATCTGAGGCTAAGGAAGGATTTAGCTCCATTTAAACCCTTTCTGAAGGAGTTTAAATACACACTGACACTTCTCAGTGTTTCTTTGGGATAATTATCCTTTTCCTGGCATCTGAAACAGGAGAGTGGGCAGGAAAAACCTCAATTTACTCCTGGAAGGGGCTGAGGTTGCGCTTGTGACTGTGGGATTTTAAATTTAAGGCTATAGGTAAATTCTGGACCAAGATTTCCTCAGATTTACCAATGCAGTTTCCTCTGGAACCCTGCCAGGAGCTGTTCCCAAAATGTGTATAACAGGAGAGCTTCCCAGTGCAGACAGTGCCACTGGTCAGAAACAAGGTGGAATGCTGAATCCTGTAAATGCCTTTATTACCTTTTTCTTGTGGAAATTGTTGTCTATTTCGTAACAAAACAAAACAAAACAAAACAAAAAGTTTATTTAGATGCAAACTCTCCTCCCTCATTTTCTCCCAGATGCTGCTGTGGGTTTTCCCAGAACCACAGATCATACATCCTGTTGGATGTCTCCTTCCCTGGGGATATTTTGAAGTCATCTGGCCACAGGACCCAGATGAGCAGGGAGGTGGGACAAGATGAACTCCAGAGGTGCCTTCCAAGCCTGGCCATGCCATGGTTCTGTGGGATTTTGGGATTTGTGGTGTGTGTGAAGGGCGCTCTGTGTAACATGGGAATGGGGGAATTAGAGCTAAACGAGGCCCTGGAGCAGCTCCGGGAATGGACAATTTTGTGGGATTACCAAGGTGAAGTCAAGGATGCCATGTCCTCCTGCCATGCAAAGAAAATTTTTTATTAGCTCATTCTAGCACTTCCAGGTGATAAAGATTTGCAGGCAGGGGTGACTTTGAGCACACTTTATAGAAAATCTAGGATTTCAAACGATGCTGGAATTTATCAGGTGTGCCACAACCACCCCAGAGACCTCAGGCTGTTCTTTATTCCTGCTGATCCCTGTGGTTTCCTTCTCAGGAGGCACCTGGTTCCCTTCCTTGAATCAGCTGTCTCCAGTGCTGGGTGTTCTCTCCTGGCAGGTCTTGGCTCCATTCCATCACCAATGCCCAGCATTCCTGCAGGGCCAAGCCCAGACCCAGACCCTCAGCCAGGGCCTCTGATACTCTCCCCATTCCCTGTCTTCCAGGGAACATGGAAAAAACACAGAATCCTAGAATGGTTTGAGTGGGAAGGGACATTAAAGCCCATCCTGTTCCACACCTGCCACGGATCCAGGGGCAGCCACAGCTGCTCTGGGCACCCTGTGCCATGGCAGTGTCCAAGGTCAGGTTGGACAGGGCTTGGAGCACGTGTGGAAGGTGTCCCTGCCCATGGCAGGGGTGGAATGGGATGGGCTTTAGGGTCCCTTCCACCCCAAACCATTCCATGAGTCTGTGAAGAGGAAGATCCAGACTGATAAAATATTTTTTAAAAAAGGGAAAAAAGTAATATAGTATAAAAAAGTGAGGTGGGATTTTCTTTCTCTTCCTCTACCCACATGACCTGCTGAGCACACTGTCACCTGGAGCAGCATGGAACAGGTCAGCCTCAGAGCAGAAAAACTGGGAATGTTTTCCATTCCATTGGGAATGTTTTCTACTGGCAGAACTGTGGCCCCTCGGTGGGAATGATGAGCCTCTGATGACCAAACAACCAACAACAGCAAAACTTACCCAAACTACTTTCAGCTTCCTAAAAATTCCCTGTCCAATCAGCAAATGATTGCTAAAGAAGAGCCACAGCTGTGGCAGGGGATCCATCCCACCTGGCTGACCTGTGCCCCACTCAGCCTGTGCAACCCACAGCAAATCCCTTGGATTAGCTGCACAAACTTGGAAGCACTCAGCCCCCTGCAATCACTGCAGCAGACAGATGCTCATTACTTCTCTTGAAATCTCTATTTTTCATAAATTTCATTTTTGCTGTTTGCAGCTTGGGCTCATTCCCAAATAAAGCAGGCAGTGATTGAGCCTGGCTTTATTGCTCCCACAATCCAAATTACAGCCATTATCCCAATCTCCCCCCTGCAATTATCCTCAGCCTGCACATTCCATCTCTTTATCCAGACAGACTTTGTGCTGATGGAAGGTGATAGACGGGCAGCCGGGAAAGCAGAGAATTCTCCCTGAGCAGCAGATCCAGAGCTGCTGCTCCAGCCCCTCTCTCCCTTCCCAGGATGCAGCTCTGTGTTGTTCAGCAGCTCTCAGGGACAGGAGATAATCAGACTGATACCAGGTGGCCTTTGTGAGCCTCAGCTGTTCCCCCAAGGATCGGGATTCCTGAATTTCTTCATCCTTATTCCACCCTCCTGCAGGCTGGGCTGAGGCAAACCTGCAGTCATGACAGAGTCTTGTAATTTTATCCAGACAAGGTGGGGTTTTTCTCTTCCAGAGAACCCATCTTGAACCTTCTGCACATGAATTTGCTGCCTCACACATTCTGAGAATCTTTTTGCCTCAAGATTTGGAGACATGAAGCACAGATGTAAACCCCAAATCTGAAATGCCATTGATAGCAAAACTCTTAATGGGGTTCTGGACCCTCTCAGATGCCTTGAAATCACAGAATCCCAGGATGATGTGGGTTGGAAGAGACATTAAAGCTCATCCTGTGCCTCCCCCTGCCATGGACAGGGACACCTTCCACTGGACCAGGTTGCTCCAAGCCCCATCCAACCTGGACCATGCTGGGTTTGTTGTTTTTTCTGTCTTAAAATTCTCCTTGAACACCATTTCCTCTCATTTGCCTCACACCACTGATGGGAAGCAGACCTTGTGTGCATCTTCCCAACTCCCAGGCTGGTCCTCTCGGAGGAGAATGATCAGGATTTGGAACCCAGACTGGACTTGGAACTCCAGAGCTGGAATTAACTCCAGTCAGGTCATATTAGGTCAGGTGAATCATATTAGACTATTAAAAAGAGGGTCTGTGCACCTCAGCTTTATTTCTGTGTAATAAAATTAAAAATTCCATGTGGAAAGTCCTTCTGGATGTGTAGGAGTGACCTTTAACGACATTAAATCATTTAATGAGCCTATTAGGTGCACATTAGAGAGGAAAAAAGCTTCTGGGGGGACACCTGGATTTCTATAGGTCAGGTCAGTCCCAGTGGGATGGGAGTGTCCTGGCCCCATATCCTGGGATGCAAAGTCCCCATTGCTGGTGCAAAAGGCCCTTCCTGCAGCACAAACATTCAGCTCCAGTTTCATCCCACATCCTAAATTCGGAGTTATTTAGGGGGCAGTTTCCACAAAACAAGATTAAAGTCCCTATTCCTTCCCTCCCTGCTTCCTTTTCCCAAGAATCCACTTGAGTAGCAGCGAGAGCTTCTGGGGAAAGGAGAAGGCGTGCTGAAAAAGAAGAAATAAATACCCAAATTCCTGCAGGCTGGGTGCGTATTTTTGATTTAAAATAAAAGGTTGTTTGGTGTTAACAGTTGCTGTTGTGCTTCTGTTTACACTCTCCCTACTGTCTCCCACATCCCTGTCTTTTAAGGACATTCAAGAAGGAATTTTTGGATGATACAATTCCCCTGCCTCATGATGGAACAAGGGAGACACTTGAGTCCTGTCTGCTGCTACAAGGGGGATCAGTGAAGCTGCTCTGCCTTTCCTGACAGCAGAACTGAGCGGGATCAGCTCCTGCTAGGGGGAATTAAAACTTCACAACAACAACCCTGGGCTCTGGGCAGGATTCCAAACGGAAAAGGCAAAACGACCTGACAGACTCCATGAGCTGCACTGACAACTCAGGTAAGGAAACTTCAGGGGCAGAATAAACTGATCTGAAATATTTTGCTCTGATCTGCATTTCAAAGTAATTCTGTGAAATGGCCAGCCTGTTAAGAGGAAAAAACCAAATAATCTCAAGAAGAGAAACCACTTTCTGTCCTTCAATTCAAAGGTTAAATGTGTTGAAATCCACTTCTGTTGAATGCCAAGTCATTGGGGTGATCCAGCTCCCTGCTGAATTCCTCTCCCTGCAGGGGGATTTTGGGACAATATCCTGATTATTCCACTTAAGACCAAATACTTAATTTGGGGGGTAGGATGACCCTGCATCTCTGAGGGATGTGGAAGCAGAGGAGACACCTTTCCTTTTTGTTCTAGTGAGTAGAGCATGAGTGGGACAGATTCCCTATGAAACATGGAACAGATTCCCCATGGAACATAGAGCAGATTTCTCCTGAAACAAGGAACAGATTCCCCATAAAACATGGGACAGATTCCCCATGGAACATGGGAACATTGTCCCCGTTTGGAGGTGGGGACACCACTCCAGGTCTTGCTAATGCTGAATGTAAGGGGCTGTTGAGTGTAAAAAGATGCAATAACTTTGCAGGTTCATTTTCTTCCAAATGGCCCAAACCAGAATAAAACTTCTTTGTTTTTAATCACTGAAGTGGAATTGTTTCATTTTTCTTTTTGGCAAGGAAACTTAAAAACATCTGCTTGAGTTTGGATCAAATTGATTTTTTTTTTTTTTCACTTTTTAACTCGGTAGTTGAACTGAAAAATCAATTACCCAGCCTTCCTCCCAGCACATATCCAGGAGCAGAAATTCTCTGGGTTTTATTCAATAGCAGGTGCTCAACAATCAGAGAAAATGAGTGTTGGGACAATAGGATTTACCTGACTCTTCCTGTCTCATCTACAAAATCCAACCAGGACTGCAGGGGCAAATCCCAAAGGGTTTCATTTCTTGGTGTCCACTGAGCCAGTTTGGCTGGATATGCAAAAGAGGATCTTGGTTTTGATCCTGATGGCTCCTGATGTTGTGGTTGGGTTTCCAGCCTCTGTTTAAGGGCGAACAGAAGTTTCTTGGACCAGATAACGAGATTCTTTGGAGAACTCAGACCATTCCTGCCTCATCATCTCCTGTCACAGCAGTCTCCAAAGGGAGGAGATTGTCACTAAATGGGAAGTTCTAACAGTTGTAATTCTGTGTCATAATAAGAAAAACAACTTCATCAAGGGCATGTTTCCAAATAAACAGCTCTGCTGGCAGGAATTCTCCTTTCAGCCATCCCAAATTCTGCTGTCCCTCATGTCCCAGCAGTGGTGGAAGGATCCAGTTCACAGCTGGCCTGATGCTAAAGGTTTGGCTGTCCAGGAGGTGACAAGATCTGCTCTGAAAGCTCTGCCTCCATCACATCACTGCTGGAAGGCTCCAGGAAAATGCAGGATTCTCACCCATGTCCTTTCTCATGAGAGGATTTAATGAGTTCAGAGGGTCCAGAGGAGTCCCCCTTGTCAACACTGGATGTTTTCTGCTTCCTCTGGGTGCTTTGTAGGTGATCATGAGATTTCACAGGAGCCCCTGATCCCCGTCAATGCCTGAGTCTCCTGCACACAACATCCTTCTGGGATGGATGTGTGACATGGGAAAGGCAGGAATGAACCAGTGCCCCTCACCCTTCTCATCTGATGCTGGACTGGAGGAGGTGAGAGACAAGGCCCAGGACTCTGAATCTTGGCCCAAGTCCCTCTCTGGCTCAACCCACAGGTGAATCCTGCCCCTGAGGGGAGGGTTGGGATCATTCCTCTCTGGCCAGGAGGCATCACCTGCCCCACCACAGGCCAGAGGGTCCTGCTGGCCTTGGGATGATTTTCCTCCTGACTCTGCTGAGGAGGGGAGTGAGCCCTGAGCTCAGTATGGAAGGGCTCTCTCCTTCTCCATCTCACCACCTTCATCCTCCAAAGCATGGAACTGGTACTGAAATCAGCCAGATGGAAACCTTCTAACACAGTATGGAGTATTAGAAATCAGGAATTTTGTATTGCAGTTCTGGGCACAGGGAGGATCTGATTGAGTGTTGGGTGAACAGAGTTTTTATCTCGCACTGATTACACATCCATGAGCTATCCCTGATTACTTGACTTTATTTTACACCATCACACCCCTTATCAAAGTCCTTCTAGGGTTCTTTGGGTCTGCCTTCAGTGTCTGGTATCCTTTTAGGTGGCTGTTCCTCAACCCCCATTTCTGAGGATGCCCAGTATCTTTGTTTTCCATAACTTCTGCTTTGTCAGCCTTACAGAGCTGGGCTGGCTACTGCTTCTGCCTTGCCTAAATTACATCCTTTATCTATTTCTCCAAGGCTGTGCTGTTCTCCTGTCCTTACCAGAGTCAAACCCTGTTCTGTCCCTCTGTC
Organism: Hypocryptadius cinnamomeus; assembly: GCA_013400635.1. Lineage (NCBI taxonomy): Eukaryota > Metazoa > Chordata > Aves > Passeriformes > Zosteropidae > Hypocryptadius > Hypocryptadius cinnamomeus. The sequence goes on along the minus strand of VYZP01037020.1, from coordinate 1,183 downwards.
CTCCTCAGAACCTGCCCCCCACAGCAGAGCCTCCCATGAGAGCAAAGCCCTCCCTGGGCACCCTGCTCTTCTCCAGGGCCACTGAATCCAGAATGGGCTGGGTGGGAAGGGACCTTAAAGCTCCTCCAGTTCCATGGGCACACCTTTTCCACTCCCCTCTCACCGATTGCTGAAGTTGAGGTGAGGGGTGCCCAGTCTGTGCTCCAGTTCCCATTCCAGGTGGGATGCAATCCCTTTCCCAATGTTTTCTCTGTGTGAGGAGCTGAGAGCCAATCCATCACCTGGCCATGGCAGCAGGAGCTGACAGGGAGCTCTGAGGAGAACATAAAGCATCCAAACTGCAGCCTGCAACTGCTGCCTCCTCCTCTGACCTCCTTTAACCCCAGCCCTGCTCGAGCCTTCCCAGGCTTTCACCAAAATGAAAAGTCTGCCTCATAAAACAGCTGGGAAGGAAAACTGACAGGAAAATAATAAAACCATCATGAGGTGAGAGCAGATGTGTGGCAGAGACAGCCTTGTGGAGCTCACCATGGGTTCTGTGGCTCTGGTGAGGAATTAAACCTCTCCATCTTCCCAATGGATGCTCTGAGTTCCTGTCCTGGTGCATCCTCAGGGAAAGACGGACGGCTTCTTTTCCCATTTTCTCCTCACGCTGCTGGAGGTGCCACATGAGGGATAAATCCAGGCTGTGCAGCACTGCAGGGAAAGGAATCACCCTCAGGGGGTTCAGTGTGGTCACACGATGGGGACAGGGCTGGGGACACTTCCAATGCATCTGGCTGAGGTTTCAGTTGATGCCTCAAGCTCCAAAGTGGATGCGAAACACACCCCAAGGGTGGCCAGTCTGCTCTGGCTCTGCAGGTGCTCAGTGCCACGGTGTCCTGTGCCCCTTCTCCTGGGGCTGCAGCTCCTCCTGCACATCTGGAGATGGTTCTGGGAGCAGGGATCCAGCACAGGGCCAGGAAAGTGGGAATGGGATGGCAGCGCCTTTGGTGCCTTGTGGGAGCTGGGATTGCTCAGCCTGAGGAGAGGAGACCTTGTCCGTGTCCAACAATACCTGGCAGGATGGGCAGGAGTTGGATCCAGGCTCTTCCAGTGGTGCCCAGTGCCAGGAAAAGGGACAGTGCTCAAAAAATTGAAATTCAGGAGGCTTCACTGTCTTGGTTTGAAAAGACAGGTGTCT